>JZKD02S1832220.1:164997-201875 GCA_000966675.3 Picea glauca | reverse complement strand
CCTAACTACAAATGCATACTAATGCATACTAAAGAAACACACTTTTACCTAACGACATATTAGACCAAGTAGATCTTAACTAACTCCTAAGTGTCTAAATATCCTAACAATTTTGTCCATCCAACGGACATGAAACAAAGTCAATTGTTCACTTATGTTGACTTTTCTCCATGCTCGTTGGATGCACAGAATATGAAATCGAGATAAGGATTTCCCACCATACATGTGTATGTGTTGAGTAAAGTACTTCAAATAGATGGTAATCTTGATGATGTATTTTCAAAATTTAAAATACATCATCATGATTACCATATATTTGAAGTACTTTAGTGAACACATACACATGTAGGTTTGGTTACCATCAAACATCCATATATAAGAATGAAAATAATTATTTCATTCGGAAATGTCTTTCATACACAAACTTATAAAATCTATTCTGGAAATAACTTGGCACACATTCTATTCAAGATAGGCCATTCATCCATGGCCTCTATGATCTATCTTGACTTGATTTTTTTGAAGCGCAAGTATTAAAAAGTACCAGTTACTTAAGCTTGTATACAATATAAAATTTAAAAAATATTTTCACTTTCAAAAATTAATATACCTTGAACTAAGACATTTCTCATTTCCATACAAACATTTGACACAACATCATGGCATAGGGCCAAATGGATTGTTGTAGTTGACTAGGTAATTTATTTTCAAAATTGTTTTGTTTTTGGCATAATGTTGCACAATTTGTTTAGCTGAGAAATCCTTTGATGTGGTGCATTTGTAGTTTTATTTGGGCCATGGTTGGTGACTAGATTTATTTTGCTTGTATTTTCTCTAATAGAATCCATCACTTATTTGAAAGAATCAATAAAACTATAAAACAAGCAACCAAGAAGCAAGTTAGAAAACAAATGATTCGACACATTCAATAAAAAATTAGACTAGTGAGTTTGAGTGTCCAATATATACTTAACTGGCATTGGTTTCTTAGAGTACACTAACTCGGGTGGCTAAGTTCTATATCATATTACTGAAACCGATACTATTGTTTCCTCATCATCACTATGATCACCCCTATCCATGATTCCTTCCCATTGATAATTGATGCCACCAATCATAGGTGGATCAAGAGTGTCATGGCCATGGCTTGCATATTGGTAACTAGAAATTAAATGTCGAAGCCTAGGTTGCTTCACTAGGAAAGTGATTTGCAGTTGCAGGTTTCTATAAAAGTTAACTAGCGTTTGATTTTCCTCTCTCATCTTTTGATTTTCTTCGTCCTTCAACAAAGCATATTCATGAACTATTTCTACTTCATGGAAGTCATTCTAATGGCCATCATATTGCATAAGGTCAAGTCTTCCTACATCATTCTCCACATGTTGAACAATCCCCAATAATTTAACAAATTTTCCACTCAAATTGTATGGCTTCAAACGTTGTTTGAGAGAAGTGATTAACTTATCTTCCCTATTATTCAAGTTGTTTTATCATATCCAATTAAAACTACAAAAATATTATATTGATAGCTTAAATGGCTAGCGAGCTATGGAGATTATAATGGTTGGGGTATAGAGAGTGAATTGTGCATACAATGTATTTTAGAGGAGAGAGTTAATGAGCACTTTTTCAGTATGAGTTGAGTTGATACCTAAGAAGAATGCAATGCAACCAGAGTATGTTAAGAAATATTTGCTAAATAAAACTACATTCACAAAATGAACTTCAACAAATTGATGAAGTTGGACCTTTAAAACTCACTTGACAACAATAAATCACATGAAAGTAACAATAATGGAAAATTCATACATGTTTATAGAATGGAGATTGTATATTCTTCCTTACAATTTTAGAACAAGCACGCATATGCAATATTGAGAGTAAGAATGTGATCCATCATGATGTTGTTGTGAAATATATATAATGTCATTAATAACCATTGGAAATGGTAGGTGGGCGAGAGAAGCAATACAAAAAACATGGGCATATCCAACAAGGAGGATTTATCCGTGCATATTATGGTGTGGAAGACTATTCCTGTGCTTGGAAAAATAAGAATAACCAAGAAAGCCAAGTTCATGACCCTTTTTGGAAACCCAAATTAATTTCATTGAAACTACGTAGCATATTTTACTATTGCATTGCATATCCCTAAAACTCCTTCTATGATGTTGTTGTCCACTGTACCCTATTGAATTTAAAAAAATGTACATAGGGAGGATTTCATGAGTTTGAAATCCCGAGACTTGTACAACCTTGGTAATTCTTTCAAATCAACCTTTCTCTTGAAAAGTTAATTTAATGAGCCCGCCATACGTCATAGGAATATAAAGCCCTTTTTTCATGGACAAAAGGAAAGATTGAACATTTTATGAATCTACTTATACTTTGTGCCTTCAATTTACATACACATTGCATATGACTAGGTTTTGAAAGGTAGATTAATAGGTGAAATATTGTAACCAATACTGAAACAAATGCATGGATGTGCATGGTTCACGCTCTGTCCGAGTCTCTGTTTCTACGCAGTTAGCATAAGTCCACAAAAAATGAGCGACTGTGCTTTTATTTTTCTACACAAATATCAAATTTTCATATATATTTTTTGGATTTTAGCTTCTGCCAAAAAGGTAGTTGATAGGTTTATTTTCCTGCACTTTGTAAATCTCAAAATCCACACTTCGAGTACCTTCTTGTGTAGTAAGTTAGCCAAACTAGATACCAGGGAAACTAAAAATAACCATACATGTTTTTATTTTCTCCACGTGGATGGCTAGCTGGAGCATTGACACTCTTAGGTAGATTTTCTTTACCACTCATTTTAATTTTTGGAACCAAGAAACCTCTTACTCACATCCCAGTATTCGCTTCACCTTGCACTCCTTTGAGTGACCTTGGTGAAGTAGAATGAGATGCATAAGTTTTTCTTCCATCTCCCTTAAAACAAACAAACACTTAGGAATTTTAAAATCTTTGTAAGGACCCATACATGTCTATATTATTGTGAAAATTATGATAGTTTACTTTTCACAAGAAACACTTAGGAAGTTATAAGAATTTGAAAGGACCCAAAATGTCCATATTTCTTGCAATATAGGCCTAGGTTTTCAAATTTTGCATGGCTTGCACAAATTTAGTGGTCAAATTAAAGAGTTAAGGACACCACAACATGCACACGCTACAAGTATAACCACTTTTTATGTTCACATTCACATTTTCCACACAAATAGCTTCCACACATCCAAAGGTGTCTACAATTGCATTTTAGTCCTATTATTCTTTCCTCCTTGCACTCACAAGCGATCTAGGAGGAAAAGAATTATGTGTTCTAAAAAGACCCTTTCCACACCCTTATGTAAATGAGCTTGGTCCAAGACCCCAATCTCAAACAATTTTAAAACACAACCATAAGAGCTCACTAAAATCCTCCACAGGAGATCACAAAATAATATTTTAGCACAATTTAGTATTTCAGGGGTAGGCATCCAAAAAAACCCTTGTTATCTCTTTTTCATATGAAACTTAGTGGTTGATTATTTAGGGAACTTCAAATCCTCCAATTCAAGTGTTCCTACACCAAAGGCATGGAGATACTCATGAAGGGGTTAGTGCCAAGGTATTTTTATTTCGCGCATGCCTTCTTGAGCCACCCATATCTTATGAGGTTACCCATCCCGTGACCACTTTTTGAGGTTGAGATTCCCTTGCTGCACTTGAACGAGGTAACCTAGTGGCCAAAACCTAGGATTTTCTACATAGGTGGTGGTTGTGGGATGCAAGTGAACCTAAGTCATATTTTGTGCGAATATTGGGGAATATAGCCATCTCTATTGGGATATGCCCCCTTTACCCCTCATTATAATTGATTTTTCACACCTTGACTAGTTCCTCTTCCGGTGGATTCATGCCCCATTATTAGGTGCTATTCGAAGGCCCATTGACACTTGAGAGGAAGGATGATAGAATGATAGGACACATGCATTTTTTTTTATTTCCCCACGTAGATAATATCTCCACTTACCCAAACCAAAATTATCGCAGTTGATGTTTTATGATCATTCATTAATAACCATTTGTAGTTGTTATTCCCCTTGATAAACGAGGCCATTTTTAGAATTGATTCAAAATAACTTGTTTATTAACCTTTCACTTCACCAACACACCCATTTTCATTTTCTAGTCTAGAACTATAGGGGAGCCACAATATCCCCAATGTTACAAATGCTTTCTAGGCCTCCCACTAGTGTTGGGAGGTATTCCTATTTTTTTTGTTTCACTAGTTCAACATACCCTCTCACTTGTGCGTACAACATTCTTTGGGTCAGCCTTTCTTGGTTCTACCTTTCTTGTCACAACCATCCCAAATAACCCATCTAGTGGCCCTTCCTCCCATGAATCTTGAAATTTACACATAATGACTAGGCCACCACCCAACTTGTCGTACCCGGCTTCCTTAGATATTCTATATTTGGTGAAACTTACAAATGATTTAATCTTACATGATGCAAATTGGCCAAATATTCCTACCAAGATTCCATCAAACATCCCCAAGTTTGACGGTAAACCATGAGAATACCCAACCAATCATTTCATGGAATTTCGCCTCTCATGTTCATCCAACAATATCACTATTGATCCCATTCATTTAAAATTATTTCAAAGAACCTGAACTAGTCAATACATGAAATGGTATGTAGACGAAAAGTCAGGGTCCCATATGACCTTTGAATCTTTATCCTAAGCATTTTTATCCTTCTTCCAGTTACAAGTACGCCACAACAAAGGTTTGGAAATTCTCTCAGATTTACACCAAAATACTTCCACTCATATCGCAAATCACATCCACGAATTGATTCAGGTGGATATCGGTGGCGACCCACCTATTCCAACTGGCTCAAAACAGTTTTTTGGCAACTTACTATTTTTAGCAGTTTTTCGGTTCCTAAACATCCGAGGCCATTTTGAGGGCCTAAATGAAGTTTTTTTGGGATCAATCACCTCAATAATACCCAACAGATTTTTTGGAACCCCCAAAATGAATCTCCTCAACAATACCTTTCCAACGAGATATCGTGCGCCCAAAACATAGATCGTATGCCAAAGTTACTCCCCGGGGAAGTTGATACACCAAACTACCCAAAATGAGGTCCAAAATATTCTTGGATCTTCATCTTCTGGGGTTAGGGTTTTGGATTTTATTTATGTTAAAAATTCCTAGGAGTCTCATTGTAACAATCATATTCTTGCGAATGTGAGTAGCCTTCACATCTCTTCTCAGAGACAAGCTGCAACCATTCTAGTGAGTCTTTCACTCTATATTTCTATCGTTTTGTACATTTGAATCATTAATAGAAATTGTGTATTACTGTATCTCTGTGTTTATAGTTTTATCTCTGATATACCTTTGTTATAATATTGGCTCTCTTTCAATATCTTTGTGTATTTCCATGTTATATCTCCACTCTCATTTCGTTATGAAATAATCAGGATCATGAATGGAGCCGAAGGAGAAGCTTGTGCAATATTGAAACAACAAAATAACAATGGTTAGACTGTGTTGACGTGAGAAAAATTACCTTCAACAGACAGAGGTACTCCCCAGTACACGATCCCAATTAGACTATGCATCATTTTTGTAGGAGACCCATCTGGATTCTGGCCCGACTGCCATTGCTGGGTTGGGGGATGAATGAATGGTTATGGGTGCAATGGAGAATGCATATGCAAACTAACTTCTTGCAGAAATAAAATCTAATCTATCCTATCCTAGCTAGGAGCACCTATAGTAACTAATGAGTAGTCAAAGATGCCACTAATCCCTATGGAGGCTTCTTCCAGATAGTTTTTAAGAAGCAACAAAGTTAGGAAACACATTCCTACAAAGACATAACCATATTAGTCCAAGATACAAAATCACATGTATAAACTAATCATCTTAGGATAAATAATAAGAGAGAAGAAACCAAACTACAAGAAAATTTGTGTTCACATAAGAAAGGTCTATAAACAAAACAACATTCTTACATCATATACAAACAACATAACAACATACTGGAAATAGTTCACAAAAAAGTAGCCATAAGTAACAATAATTATTTCTAACAAAATCGGCCCTGAGGTCTTCTCAATATTACTTCAGAAAATAGTTCCTGAATTTACAATGCTTGAAGAGCCCTTTCAAAATGGGCCTCTTCCTTTACTTATAGTAATTTTAGTAACTTCCTACGGGGTTTTCTTAGATTCTATAAGAAGCAGTTACAAGTATCTTCAACTTCCCCTCTCAAATGGTGTTGACACGTGTTACAATAAGACAAAACTGATTATAGTTGACAAAAAGAAAAAATAGGAGATGGTTGTGAACAAATTCGAATTGGTTGTTTGTCTTTCTTTATGTGTCCTTCTCTCTCAAGTAAGATCCCCAAGCTTCATGTTGTCTTATTATAGTGATCACTCTATGGTATAAAAATGTCTCCAAGGAAACTTCATGAGCAATTGAGTTGTGTGAGAGATTTTTCATATCTTTCATCAAGTTGACCATGGAATCTTGAATCATGTTTTTGTTTAGGATGGATTGATGAGATGTTCTTCCATCAGATCCATTGTTACCCTAGTCGCAGCCTAGGAATTTACTTGCCTCTACTTCATATTCAGCTAGACCTCTTCGAAACTCTATTCTTCATATTTAGTTTTTCCAAGTGCTTCGATAGGAGGCAGGTTCCCTTTATGTGTTAAAATGTGTGTTGCCTTGTGAAGTTGTGAACAGATTACCAGAGAATTCTTTATATCCCTTTAGGACTTCTCCTAATCTTGTTAACAATTATCAAGGGAGGAATAATCAACTTTCCTCTTCCACTTCGATATGCAGGGTAGCCCGGCTGGGGCATCTAGGTTATCAAAAATGTACTGCTGCATATCATTCAAACCTTCTATGATGGTGGTGAATTCTACGTTCTTGGACTGTAATAGGTTGTGTTGGGCCATAATTTGTACCGCCAACTATTTGAAGAATTGGAGGTTTGAATACATTTCGGTTTCCATGCCATGGAGTTATATTCTCACTCTTTCAATACATATTATGAAATCTTTAAGGCTCCCCTTATATTTTTTCCCTCACCTGACTTCTTCTTACATATTTATGATCTGATCATCTTTTTCTTAGTTTTTGCAGATCAAGTCTTCGATATTTTTCTCTGATTCCATCATAAAGGAAACGTCGGTTGATGCAATAGAGATCGGGTCCTTCATAACATCTTCTGTCATAATGATTTTTGTAACCACTGATATGGGAGCTTTCCTAGTGACTCGGGGGGCTTCTTGTTTTGTTGTTGTACAATTCTGTCGGAGGCATTGCCAAACTGAAAGGTCTTTATTAGCCATCTTGCAAGCCTTGGAGGGTGTGAAGAGTCCCATTCCTAGTTCTCCAAGTGGGAAGTTTCCACCAGTGAGTGGGCCCTCAGTTGATGACCCCAGGACATCTGTCTCCATGGGAGAAGCATCATTGTTCAATGCTTCTTCATCCTGTGTCCTTTTCTCCTCCTCTTCATCCTTAACTACTACTTCATAAAATACTCTATTTTCCACGGTTGTTTTTGTTGTCATCTCAGATTTTGTTGTTGCATTGGCTTTAGCTATTGCATTAGCTGAAACTTATTCTTCCTTTCTCTTTATATCGGCGGCGTCTTGTTTTTTCTCTTCACCTTTCTCTTTTTTCTTTTTTTTTTGCAGCTAACATGACCAATGTTGCTTCCTCAGCTTCCTTTTGTTTTCTCTTCTCATCCTCCTCTTATTTTATTCAAGTGTTTTATTCTACTTCAGATGCTTTTATTTTTTTTCTTCCTTTTCTATTGCTACTACTGGTTAGGAGGTTGTGGTTGTAGTCATGGTTGTTGTTGTTGTTTCCATTGTTGTTGTTGTCACTTATTCATTAGAATTCTTCTAGGCCTCCTAGGATCTTTGTTTGTCTAAAATTATGCCTAGTGGGTTTCCCTTTCTCCTGAATATGACATCATGGTATGTTCTGACATGGCAGTGAATTTCCTCTTTTTCCCAATCGTCTGTCATGTATTCCCATATGTGCTCGTGGTTGAGGTAATGTTTATTTACCACATCTAGAGGATCATGAATTCATAATATTTCCTCTCCAAAGTGGAAATATGTTAGTATGTCGACTTTGGACTGGGCCTACTTAACATCTTCAAAGGAATACAACTCGACCTGTAGTAGAAAAGGAGGCTAGACAACTTTCTTGTCCCTGTAGAGAGCTACGATGACTCCATGCACCACGGTTTGATAAGAAATTTCCTATAAAACGAGCTTGTCTGGAAAAAATCTTGGAAGCAAATGTGGAGCTTTGGTGGCTCTATATATTGTTAAGTATGTTCCATATTCCAAGAGGTACCAGTATACAATCCTTTGTATTATTGCATATGCTTGTCTGTCATACATGGTGCATGTAAGTTAAAGATAAGCTAGAACAATAGTGCTAGGAAGTGATAACAAATATTGTGAAATTTTGTTCTATAATTGTGCTCCCAGAGAACCTTGCAGTAAATGTGAATTGAGGAGTTTCTTCACTGCCATGCCTAACTCATCTGTGAATATGCATGGTACATGCATACCATGTCTAGGAGATAAGAGGACATGTGAAAACTAAGAAATTTCCTAGGAAAGGTTTCTTTGATTTCTCTCGTAGCTTCTTCCATGGATGTTGATAGAATGTCAGCCCAGTTGAAGGTCAACCCAACATCCACAATGTAGTAAATAAGAGGTTCCCAAGTCAACAAGAATTTTGAAGCATCGGGTTCCCCATATAATTTACATAACATCGCCACCGCATATTGGTAAGGCGTTCTCAACAAGTTGGTGGGGTACTTTTCTAAGGGCCTTGATTTGATTGGTTTGTTGGGTTTGTACTAGGCATTTAACAAATCCTTTGACTTAAGCGGGAAATTATTTATAATATTTTCATGCAGTGATCTTTCCTCGATATTCAAGTGGTTGAAAGAAGCTATAGTTGATGCTTCAAAATATGTTATCAGGTTCTCCCTAGCATTGAGAATGTACCTAGTCTCCAAATCCACATGCTTCACTATCCATGAAATGGCCTCCATGCAGGGAAAAATTGTTGTGTGTGTTTCCACCTTATACATCTTGGACTTTATAATGGTTTTAAACGTCTTGAGATCAGAGCCATCTTCTAGCCTCTAGGGAAATATTTTATTGTTGAACATTCGATAAACCTCACCCCATTTGATTTATGTTTCTCTATCGATCACCCCTTTAGTGTCGTCATAAATGGGTCTTGGGAGGTCTACTTATTCCTCCTGAAAGCTTCCACTTGTAGAGGCCTCTTCTAAAGGGGCCTCGCTGGAAATCTTCTATCGTTTGTGGGGTGACATGTTTGAATCTACAAAAATATATATATTCATCATTAGTTCACTAGAAACGCCAATTGTCGGATAGAAACACAAAATCCTAATCAAGGAAAAGAATGGAGAAAGAGATGGATTGGATTTATTTTACATTTGGGTGATTTTGAGGCCTTCCTAGCAAAATCAAAGAGTTAATGTTTTTGACGACGATGCACACTTGTATCAGTGTCAGAAATATCATCCTTGCTGACATAGAAAGGTGTATCTACATCTTAATAAGAATGATCCAAGAACATTGCAAAGTTACTTACAAAATTTTTGGTAAGTGTCAAAGAGGAGGATAAGTTAACTGTGTATTGACCTCAAAGTAAATATCGACACTGATATGGTGAATACCCCACCATCGTTCATCATGTAATTGTTTCCAAAATGGAAGGAGAGAGTCGAACCTCATCAAAAAAAAATCATCGATGAAGGAAAGCATGTTTCGACATTCAACATTTAAACTTCACTGGTGTAGATGAATATGTATCAACGTTCAACATTTAAATCTCGCCAACATGAATTTCAAAGCTAAATTTTGGCTAAGTTTTTCTTCTCTGTAAGATTGGTTTGGAAATGAATAGAGGGAGAGCCTTTATTTTCTTCATATGTGATCATGTAATCATTGGTTTAGAGTGTTTATCTCGAATGAAACACAATGGGAAGAATGTTAGGGATCAGTTAGGGTATGGTTGGTTGAAGGTTTTGAGGGGTTAGGGCATAGATTCCTCAAGGGGAACCCCAATATTTCAAGGAGAAGCTAGAGCATTATTGCAGGGAAGAGATTGGGGTTGCCAAGAGATCATGAGGATAGGGTATGGAATCACATGATGACAAGGTAAAAGGGTTGAAGGGTGAGGAGAAATTTTAAGGAAATATATCTTTTTAGGGCCGAATCACCCTCGTAGATGCCCCTCTACATATAGAGAAAATGAAACCAAAATTAAATGAAATGACACATTGATGAGATTGGGTTTCCTACCTATAGGTGTGTGTTGGCATGTGGGCACAATGACGTTGGTGATCGGTGAATGATTTTCTCATGGGGATTTATTCTGGTGGCTCTCTAAGTGTGCCTTTGTGACAATGGTGAAGCATAAAGACTCAGTGGGGTTTTATAACTTTTTGTCATGGCTTATGCACTAGGTCCTATGCAAAAACAGATCGGAGGAATTTTTTGTATAGACAATGATGCCATAACCAATGTCAATGCACATGTTTATGATTTAGTGTTTGTAATCCATTTGGAATGGGAGGATTGAAGCTCATGGGTGTATTGGTGATCGAGTACTAATACGTAGAAATTTATGTGAAAATTTGTAAGGGCGAGGTCTATCATCATGTCAAAAAAAATGAGATTTCGGTTACCAGTGTATCAACGTCCAAAAACTTGTTGGTTTTGATACACATGGTCTTGTGAAAGTTTCTTTAAAGTGTTGCAAAAGAAAAAACATTTCAATGATGAAGAAAGTATGGGCACCAGTGTATCGATGACCAAAATTTAATAAGCATTGATACACCAAGGAGCTTAAACAAAAAAATTCTAAGTGTTGGATGTTTTCTTGTATCAGCAAGGAAATTTTTACATCGTCGATACTATTTGTATTGGTGAAGTAAAATTTTCCTCACTGATATAGCCAAAGTCAATGAGCCAAGAGATTTAGAAAAACTTCAAGTAAAAATTTTGGGAGAGGCCCAGTCAAATATTATGAGAACAACTTGGCTTCTATGACAGGATAAAAGAGTATTGAGACATAAAAGGAGGGTCCTTATTTCTTGGAAAAACTAACTCCTTGAGAAGTGAAACAAGAAAAAGGGAAGTTGTTGGTGTCAACACAAAAATTGGCGACACAATGGGTGAAGCCATGAATTTCTGCATTAAACATTTAAACTACAAGACTTAAGGAATAACAAAACCTACCATGCATAACTCAGAGGGAGAGTGAGTAGGTCCCACTGATTTCAAAGTATATGAAATTATGAGACAAATTTGAATAATGTAGGAGAGAGCTTATGGCCATGGCCAGAGTTGGTTAATAAAAAAAATATCCTTTTAAAGTTGGACCATCTTGGGGAGGCAAGTAAAGTGTTGCAGGTAATGATGGATCAGTAATACTAAGAATGCAAGATAATTTCACATTTCTCTAGTGTTTATCCACTGCTAGTGAGAATCCATAGCCCTGAAGGAGTCACCCTAATGTCACCAACCTTTCTCTGTTACCAGTGAGTGTCCATAGCCCCGATGGATATACTTGCATGTCCCACATGAGCTATACTGTTTTTCCCCACTCCTTCACGTTTCTGAAATAATTTTCTCTTGACTGCTAGAGAGAGGTGGATAGAGGGATTCCAGTTTTCCTTTAAAGGCATGAGAGATGAAACCTATGAAAGTGAGATCTTCCAACTTGATTATAGATAATCTATCTCCCTAAGCAACATGCCTTGAGTATTACAAGTGCCTCTCAAGAGTTTTCCTTAGTCTGTTAATTTCACACAAGCATAGAGCCTACTCTTGGGTATGACCACTAGCTCATTCTTGTAACAATTTAAGAATGTAAGACTCATACATTACTAAACCATGTTCCTTTGTTGAATATGACTTGGATTCATGCCCAATAATGCTCTGTAGAACAAATAAAGTCACGTCTAGAAGTAAAATGCATATTTTTGGGCTTATGGTACCAATGTTCCATATAATGACTAATATTCAAATGCACGACACCAATTTTTATGGGAGATCTCAAGAAACAATATTGAGAGAGAGATAAAAAGGGAAATCTAACCAAAAAAATGAAAAGCATGAAAACGAAAATCATAAGGGAGAAGTAAACACACAAAAACCAAAAGAAAAGCAAATTGAAAAACAAAAAATATGGGAGGATTGATTCCTTTATTTATGTACAATAGAGTTTCCTTGAAATTATAGATGATGTAGTGCTTGAAAATATGGCCCTTTATAGGGAGGAGATCCACATACCTTTCAAAAAAATTCAACATGTAGGTGCCTAGGCCAATATTTTCCTTAATTGTGAAAGGATCTAGCCACAATTGTTGGAATTTAGAGTGTTTGCCTTTGTCCTCATGTGGATTTTCCCATTTGAGAACCAGGTTGCCAACATGAAATTCCTTTTCACTAGTAGATTTTTTATCAAACCATCATTTTATGTTATGTTGGCCAGCTTAATTTTTTTTTTGGCTCTGGCCCAATCTTCTTCCAATTTTACCAAGGTGTTTACTCATTTCTAGATGGTGGGACATTCCCTCTTATATGATTGTTGAGTGAGTTGAAGGGAAGGCAAATAGATGTTCAAGGGTAGAACGAATTCCTTCCTATAAATGAGAAAGTATGGGGAGGTCCCTATAGATGCTTTTGGAGTGACCCGGTTTTCCCAGAGAGCATTGGGTAGAGAATTATGCCAATTTCTTTGTTGATCTACTACAATTAACTTTATTATACATATTATGTTCTTATTGGTAGACTCAACTAGGCCATTTCCATGGGGATAATAGTTAACTACATATCTCAGAATGATTCCATTTTATAAATAAAACTCAATTAATTTCAATGATGAGAAATAAGTAGCATTATCAAACACAAGGGTAGTAGGCATTCCAAACCTGGTAATAATGTGTTGTTCCAAAAAATTAATCACCACTTCTTCCTTTACCATATTTAGCAACACTGCTTCCGTCCAATGTGTGAAATAATTAGTGGTTGTGACAATATACCTGTGTTTTCTTTATGAATGAGGGATGATCTTACGGATGATATCTATCCCCCATTATTCAAATGGTTCTTCGACAATAACAGGTTGCAGTGGAACAACATACCTAATCTCTCTTCCAACTGATTTCTGGAAAATGTCACAGATGTGTAAGTAAGCACGATAATCTTTAAACATTGTAGACCAATAGTATCTAGCTCTCAGGATCTTGTGAGTTGTATTTTCTCCTACGAAATTTCCTTTGGCTGGTCCATCATGAAGTTCCTTGAGGACTTTGTTAGCATCTTTTTTTTCTAGGAATCCAAGGAGAACTCCATCATAGTTCCTTCTGATAACGATTCCCTGGACTAATTGGTATTGTGCAAATTTTAATCTCAATTCTCTTTTCTTCTTAGCATTGAGGTTTTCGAGGGAAGTGTCATGTTGAAGATACTACTTGAAGTCATTGTACCATGAATTCTCTAGTGTTAGTATGTAAGGAGGTTTTTGTATGTACAATATTGGTTCTTCCTGCCATCCTTCTTTCTTCTGATCTTCAGAATCCATGGCCTCAATTGATAATTTGCAGAAGCCTTGACCTTTGACTATAATTGCAGGCTTAAATTCCAAGTCATATTCTTGCAAATTAGTCATCTAGTTTCCTCACCTTTCACACAACTCCTTTTGTACAAAGAGAGATATGACTGTTAGGTGAGGGACAATCACCTTGGTATGATTCTTTAGTATGTAAGGTAAGAGAATAATCCGAATCAAATGTGTACAACAAGAAATATTTGGAGAAGTTTGAACTTTGAAGTGCAGGGGCCACCGTTATGGCAACTTTAAATTTATCAAAATCTTCCTTCTCAAAATATGTCCATTTGAATTTCACATCCTTTTTAATCATATGTTGAATATGTTTGAGTATCTCAGAAAAGTCAGACATGAATATTCATACCAAATTTATCTTTCCAAAGAACAACTGCATAGACTTCTTATTGTTTGGGAGTGGGATTTTCATGATGGATTTAGTGAATTTCAGATTGAAAGAGATCCCATCTTTAGAAATGATGCGCCCCAACAATTTCCCTTCTGAAATAGTGAAAAAAATCTTCTTACGATTCAAATAGATGTCATACTTTCTGCATCTTTCAAAAAATTGTTTCAGGTGGTGTGAGTGATCAACTCTCTTTTTGGAATACAACACAACATTATCGAGGTAGATAACCACACTTTGATTGATCAAACCCTTAAATGTTATGTCCATTTCCCTTTGTAAAGTTGCACCTATGTTAATAAATCCAAAGGGAATCCTTCGATATGAAAATGTTCCCCACTTGGTTCTGAAAGTGGTCTTCAACTAGTTGGGTTCTACTACTAGAACATGATTATATCCAGAAACTTGTCTAGTAGAGAAAATGTATAAGAACTAGAGACAAGTTGGAGTATCTATTCCATAGGGGGAATGTGGTAGTTATCTTTGTCAAAGGATCAATTTAGATTTCTAAAATCCACACATAACATGATTTCCCTTGACTTCTTTCTAACAGGTACTAGATTTGACACCCAAGTAGAATGTTGCACTTTAAAGATAATTCAGGCATCTAGTAACTTTTTTAGCTCCTTTTGGATCAACGTCTCAAGAGTGGGATATATATTCATGAGTTTCTACTGAAAAATGTTTGACACCCTCTTTGATTGGAATGATGTGTTGAATGATGCAAGTTTCATAAATTTTCATATCTCCATAGGTCCATGAAAAAACATCTTGATACTTCTTGAACAACTGGGTGAAAGTGTGTTTCTTCATTTCTGAGTAGCAAGTGTCAAAGTTGATAAAATTTAGTTGTTATGGAGTGACTAGATTCAACAGGGCATGCATCATGGTTGAGTTGTTCGTCTTTGGATTTGTTGTTTCTCTGAATCTTGACTGCAGATCGAAAAAAATTCAAGTGAAAATATTTTCCTTGGGATGCAGTTACTCTTGATATTACTTTCCTCATCCCAGTAATCTTGTAGATTCTGTTGGTGTACCTCGTCATCTATCATATAATATTGGAACATTTCATCATTGGTAAGGAAGTCTATCAATTGGGAATCATCGTTGAACACCCTTTGTTTGGTGATGTTTTCAGGTGCAAAAGGCCTGGAAAGAATTTCAACAATAAAACCATTATTCAGAGAAGTGAATTTAGATGATACGTTAGCTAAAGTATCAACAATACCATTCTAAGAACGAGGTATGGAAGTAATTTTAAAGGAATCAAAATAATTTATTAACTTCCATACCTCTTGTTGGGCCTTTCAGATGGGGATAAAGATAGTGCATAGTATTCCTTACTTATTTGACAATTATTTCTGAATCACCAAAAACTAGTAGGCATTTTACCTTGAGATCAATAGCCTTTTTTAGAGCTTGGAACAAGGCTTCGAATTCAACAATGTTTTTGGTGCATTCAAACTCTAGATGACATGATACAATATTTTTACATCTTTCAGGGTCAATGAGTATACAACATGCGCTCTCTCTTGTGATCTGGAGCCATCAAAGAACAACGTCCAAATGCCAGTGCCTAAAACCGAGTTAGTAAAATAGAACTATCTAATTCTACTATATTACAATCATTTTCTTCATTCAAGTGAAATGAAGGAGTTTAGATTATTTGTATGTTTGGAGCGAAGATGGATACATTGTATAACAACCATGTTCATCCTCTAAAAAAAAATTCCCAGTGTAGTGTGAGAAAAACTGATAGGTTCATTCTTACCTTTGAGCTCAGTTACCATGTGTTTCATGTGAGCTTCAATGTCCACTCTAATTCGGTTTGTTCTTCCCTTGTAGGGAAGCCATATATGAGTCCAATCTGAGGAGAAATAACCCTCTAGTCTCACAGACCCTGCTCAACAATAAACCATAAGCTTATGGAATATCCACTACAATAATACCAATAACCTAATGTACTCTAGGATCATAAGCTATTCTAATCATGAAATATTTGAGTTCACCCATTACTTTGACATCTGATCTATCTAATTGTATGATCCTAGTTTTTCTCTTTTCCGAGACAACATTTCAAATGTGAGGAGAAAAGGTGGGATCTAGGATCTAGAGTGCGACCCTATACTAGTTGTGTTCACAGTAAACTTCGTTTCAACTTTTTCTTATGTTTTTCGTTTCGACAGCTTTGGGAGTGTTGTCCATTACAACAACAATTTTTTTCTAAGGGTTAGTGGAATTGAATGTGTCAAGAATAATATGTCGTTGTTGAGGAAGTGCACAAATTTCATATAAAGAAAAAAATTCTTTGGTTTTCTTTATATCCTCAATGATGTTGTATTCTAAGGCATGATTTTCATATCTGTTCTCTTTTGAAGTGTTGGGATTAATGTTGGCCTATGTAGGATTGTTTGACTTCTGATAAGTTGTGGGAGGAATTATCTTCCTAGGAGAAGTCATAGTGTTAGAAGGTAG
This sequence comes from Picea glauca, assembly GCA_000966675.3. NCBI lineage: Eukaryota > Viridiplantae > Streptophyta > Pinopsida > Pinales > Pinaceae > Picea > Picea glauca. The sequence continues at coordinate 185,286 of JZKD02S1832220.1, read as the reverse complement.
AGGAGTGCTAATTATTTCCCCTTTGTTGTGCAAGCTATAATCCCTAAAGGCATCCTTTTGGATCTGGGTGTCTCCAACATAAAATTCCTTGACTTGTCTGTATCCTCTGTGGATTCTGCCTTTTATTTTTCTTTGGTTTTATCATCGATTGCTTCCTGCTGATCTAACAATTGATTGATGACCAAGGGCATGGAATTAATCCATTGAAGGTATTTTTTTTTGGAATGGTTCATTTGGTGATAGGAACATAAGTTTTCCATGCCGAAATAATCCATATTTAAAGTAATATCAAGGGTATATGGTGGTTTAGGTGGGTTATCATTCTTTTTAAAGAACGAGCAGAAAGGTTTTAGTTGGAGGATCCTTCACTAGCATTTTTATTAAGGTCCACAACTTCATTGGACAGCTTTTTTATTAGCTTGACTACGTTGTATAATTATTAGGGTTCCATTTTAGAACGATTGGTCAATTGTAGGGGATTCTTACCAGTTGACTTAGTTTCCTCGGTTGAAGAGTGGTTTCCCAAAGAGAGCAACTCTTTTTCAACCTCCTTGGCTTCCTCAAAATTCTGTGCTAAAGTGGGTATGCCAACTCTTTTGATGAACATGCCTATGGAGAAGTGTAATCTTAAAGCATAGTATTATATTGTTAAATATTCTATAGGGTCAGACTAAGTATAAAACTTATTCAAGATAGTAGTGAAACGCTGATTAAAATCCTTGGCCTTCTCTTTCTTCTCCATTTTGAGAGCTACTAGTTCTTTGAAAAGCATAGAAGGAATTTTCTCATCTTCAAACTTGCAGAGGAAATCCTTCGCGAAACTATCCCAACTTGTTATAGATCTTACATAGGGGGAAATCCTACGAACAACATCCTCATGGAAGACATCAAGCAATCATATTGCCAAGTAAAACTTCTTGATGTGATCTTTCAGGGAGCATACTTTGTCATGATCTAACTTGGGAAGAACTCTTTCTGGTGTTTAGGAACCTCATGCATCAATATGGGTATGTTTAAGGCTCCTTGGGACATCCATGCTGGGATAATTTTTTGTTTCTAGCCATGTTGTCATCAAAATAAGATTTAGAGTGTTCACCTTCATAATGATGTTTAGAACCGATATAGGTAGGACCTAGAGGAGAGGTAAGTGGTCCAATGGATGATGTATTTATTGTAAGGAAACCTCAACCAAGTCCTCGAAAGAGTCAACAAGAACTTTGGACTGATTAATGGATCTCTATGTAGCTTTCCTCCTAGGTAGTGTTGAAACTATGGTTAAGAAACCAAGTAACTTAGCCAATGAGTGGGTAATATGCCAAGTTTTAGAAAAATCTTCATTAGGGACAATGTACCAAGTCTCTGGATTGGTTTCAAGACTTCCAGGAGTAAGAATATCAAATGCGGGATTGGAATCTTCAAAATTAATTTCCTACTCGGAAGGGATATGTGGTAGTTATTGTTCGACATGAATTTTTTCAGAGGACTAACCAAGCAAGTATTGAAAATTATCGCTAGCTATAAAATTCAGTCCCTGCTTCTAGTGCCACTTCTATTAATGTGAGAAATATTCCCTTCAATAGATAGGAGTACTCCTTGGTACACGATCCCAATTAGACTATGCATAATTTGGGTTAGGAAACCCATCTATATTTTGGCCCAACTACCATTACTAGGTTGGGGGGATGAATGAATGGTTATGGGTGCAATGGAGAATGCATATGAAAACTAAATACTTGAAAAATCAAATCAAATATATCCTATCCTAGCTAGTAGTGACTACAATAACTAATGAGAAGCTAAAGATGTCACTAATCCATGTGGAAGATTCTTCCATATAGTTGTTAAAAATAAATAAAGTTAGATAACACATTCATACAAAGACATAACCAAATTAGTCTAAGCTACAAAATCACATGCATAAACTAATCATCTCAAGATAAATAATAAGAGAGAAGAAACCAAACTGCATGAAAATTTATGTTCGCACAAGAAAAGTCTATAAACAAAACAACATTCTTACTACATATACAAACAACATAACAACATACTGGAAATAGTTCACAACAAACCAGCTATCAATAATAGTAATTCTCTCTAAAAATCGTCCCTGAAGGCTTCTCAATATTACTTTAGAAAATAGTTCTCGAATTTACAATGCCTCAAGAGCCCTTTCAAAATGGGAAATTTCCTTTATTTATAGTAATTTTAGTAACTGCCTATGGGATTTTCTTGGATTCTGCAAGAAGTAGTTATAAGTATATTCAACTTCCCCTCTCAAATGGTGTTGACTTGTGTTACAATAAGACAAAACTGACTATAGTTGACAAAAATACAAAATAGGATATGATTGTGAACAAATTCAAATTGGTTATTTTGTCTTTCTTTATTTGTCCTTGTCTCTCAAGTAAGCTTCCCAAGCTTCAGGTTGTCCTATGATGACAATGAATCTATGGTATAGGATCATCTCCAAGACAGCTTCGTGAGCGACTGAGTTGTGCGATACAATTTTCGTATCTCTCATCAAGTTGACCATGAATGTATGAATCATGTTTTGTGTTTTGACTAGCTTGACGAGATGTTCTTCCATCAGATCCAATGTTACCCTAGTCATAGCATGGGCATCTGATTTCCTCCGCTTCATATTTAGCTAGACCTCTTTGAAACTCTATTCATCAGATTTGGTTTTCTAGAGTGATTCGATAAGAGGAAGGTTCCCTTTATGTGTTAAAATGTATGTTTCCTTGTGAAGTTGTGCACAGATTACTAGAGAATTATTTATATCCTTGTCATCCTTCTCCCTGATTTGCTAGCAATTATCAAGGGAGGCATAGTAAAAATTCCTCTCCCACTCCAATATGCAGGGAAACCCAACTCGGGCATCTGGGTTCTCAACAATTCACCGTTGCATATCATTCAAACCTTCTCTAATGACATTGAATTCTATGTTCTTGGATTGTACTAGGATGTGATGGGGCATAATTGACACTACCCATTGTTGGAAGACTTGAAGGTTTTCATAAATGTTAGTTTCCATGTCATGGAGTTCTTTTCTAACTCTTTTAGTGCATATTCTTAATTATTTAAGTGTCCCCTTATCTCTTTTCCCGTGCCTAACTTCTTCTTCCATCTCTTTGATCCGATCATCTTTTTCTTGGTTTTCCCAGAACAAGTCTTTTAGATTTTTCTCTCATGCCATCGTCAAGGAAATTCTAGTTGATGCAATAGAGATTGGGTCCTTCCTAACATCTTCTGTCACAGTGGTTTTTGTAACCACTGATAGGGGATATTTACTAGTGACTAGGAGCTTCTTGGTTTTCTACTGTACAATTTGTTTGGAGGCCTTGTCAAATTGGAAGGTCTTTAGATTAGCCACCTTGTAAGCCTTGGAGGGAATGAAGAGTTCAAATCTGAGTTCGTCAAGCAAGAAGTGTACATCGATGAGTGGGGCCTCTATTTATGACCTCGGGATATTTGTATCCATGGGAGAAGCATCATTTTTCAATGATTCCTCATCCTACTTCCTTTTCTCCTCCTCTGTTACCTTAGTTTCTACTTCATCGAATGCTCTATTTTATATGATTGTTTTTGTTGTTGTCTCAACTTCCACAACAAAATTGGCTTCAACCGTTTTCTTAATTGTAGTTTCTTCTTCTTTTTTCTTTTTCTCAGTCGCGTCTTCCTTTTTCTTCTGCACCTTTTCCTTTTTTCTTTGTTTTTTTGCAGCTAACTTGGCTACTATTGCTTCCTCGACTTCCTTTTATTTCTTCTCTTGTTTTCTTATACTTTAGTAGATTTAGTTGCTTTTCTTTTTCTTTCTTCCTCTATTGTTTCTACTGTTGATTCAAAGGTTTTGGTTCGGGTACTGTATGTTGTTGTTTCTTATTCATTATCTCTCTTCTGGGCATCTCAGTTTCTTTGTTCATTTGAAACTCTGCCCAGTGGGTTTCCCTTTCCCCTGAATATGAAATCATGGTATGTTTTGGCATGATAGTGAATTTCCTCTTCTTTCCAATCGTTTGTTGTGTATTCCCATATGTGCTTGTGGTTGAGGCAATGTTTATTTACCATGTATAGAGGATCACACCTCCAAAATATTTCCTCTCTGAAGTGGAAACATGTTAGGCGCATGACCACTTCAGCCTAGGACTGCTTAACATATTTGAAGGAATATGAACTGACCCATAGTGGAAAAGGAGGCCAAATAGATTTCTTGTCCCCATTGCACCAACTCTGTGCACCACGGTTTGATAAGAAATTTCCTATAAAACCATATTGTCTAGAACAAATATTGGAAGAAAATGTGGAGCTTTGGTGGATCCATATATTATTAAGTATGTTCTATATTCCAAGAGGTACCAGTCTCCTATTCTTCGGACTATTACTTGTTATTTATCCATCATACACACTGCAAGTGAGTCGAAGACAAGCTGGAACAATGGTGCTAGGAAGTGATCACATAACTTGTGATATTTTTTTCTATACTTGTTATCCCAGAGAACATTATAATAAATGTGAATTGGGGGGTTGCTTGGCTTCTAGGCCCAACCCATATGTGGATATGCATGGAAGATGCATACCATGTCCAGAAGATAACAGGATATGTGAAAACTACGAAATTTCCATGGGATTCTTTCTTTGACTACTTTGATAGCTTCTTCCAAGGATTTTGATAAAATGTTAGACCAATTGAAGGTCGAATTGACATCCACGATGTAGTAAATAAGAGGTTCCCAAGTCATCGGGAATTTCGAAGCATCGAGTTCCCCATATAATCTTCACAACATTTCCACCGCATATTGGTAAGGTGTTCTCAACAAGTTGGTGGGGTAGTCACCTGAGGTCCTTGATTTGAATGGTTTTTTTGGTTTGTACCAGGCCTTTAACATATCCTTTAACTTAAGAAAGAACTTATTTATAAGATTTTCATCTATTGATCTTTCCCCGATATCCAGGTAGTAGAAGGAATATATAATTGATGCTTCGAAAGATGTTATTGGGTGATCCCTAGCATTGAGAATGTACCTGGTCTCCAAATCCACATGCTTCACTATCTATGAAATGGCCTCTATGTAGGGAAAGACCATTGTGTGTGCTGCCATCTTATACATCTTGGAATTTATGATGTTTTTAAACATCTTGAGATCACAATGATCTTCTGCTACCCAGGGAAAGCTTTGATTTTTGAACATATGATCAACCTCACCCCATTTGATTGAAGGTTCTCTATCGATGACCCCTTTAGTGTCATTGTAAATGGGTCCTGGGAGGTCTACTTCTTCCTCCTAGAAGCTTCAACTTCCAAAGGCCTCTTTCAAAGGGGTATTGCTGGCACTCTGTGATCATTTGTGGGGTGACATATTTGAATCCACAAAAAAAACATATTTTGATCCATATTACGTTGGGAATGAAATGAGATACAAAAAAAAATATAACAGAAACAAAAAAAAAAGAGTGAAACCAAACTTCTATTAATGAAATAAATAGCAGAACATTGTAGAATGCACAATGGCTAGAATGGGGTAGCTTATCTATGAAGAGTAGGAGATGTTGGCTACACTTAAGTCACAACAAATTTTGCATCACACTATATTGCATGCTTAAAGGACCCCCTTCACCTCGATTATATATGAGAGAGTGAGAGGAGAATAACTCACATGATGCATGTGGGATAAATTGGTCTAAGTTTAAAAAATTCCATAGGCATGTAAAACACTAGGTCTTCTTGGAAGGTTTTGCATCCCAATACTACTCTAGCCCAATTGCACTTAAATGTTGATTTCTAATGTGATCTAGTGTATTAACATTGTAGGCATGACATTACATTAAAAATGGAGATGGAATTACATTACATTCACCATCAAAAGGATGAATATCATGGTTTATCAAACCATATGCTCAGAAACATTGATTTAGTGGAGAAGGTGGATGGCCACCGAGATCCACCTGGATCAATCCTACCCCCTTAAGAAGTAACAGTCCCCATTTCATTAAGTTCCCTTGGGAGATGGAGAAATTTTGTTGAATATAAACTTTGATGAGCCTCTTTCCTTGCTGAAGTAGCTATCCTTCTTGTACTTGGCATGTGGAAGGATGTCATGAACCTATTGGTGGAGGTGCTGGATTCGTTCAAAAAATATGGCTGCATGATCTGCCTTGGTTTGAGTGTGGGAGGACTTTGCTAGTGAATATGCAACAATAATAACTATCTCAATGGGGGATAATGGTTAGAACCCTAAGCACACCTGAAAAGGGTCATCGCCAATAGAGCTATGTTGAATATATGGAATACTCTCATTATCTAGAAGGGAGTGTCTATAGATTGGACCATTGGGGAAGGGAGCACCAAGCACCAAGTCAATGGAATGCAGGACATGGTAGTGTAGAGGCAACCTCATAGGTGAAGCATAAATATATTTTTTCTCCTATACAATCTTGTCTACCTACTTCTGTTGAATATAAAGGTCTTGGGCCGAGGCTGTAGTGGTCATGGTAACCTTATGTACACCTTCTGAATGAATCATGAAGAGGGAAAACTTTGTGGTATGAGATATTACTTTGCAACATTGTTTTTCCAAGATCATTGAAGTGGAAGTAGTCATAGATACCTCTGGTACCATGAAGAAATGACCTCCCAAAGTAATAATGTCAATGTAGGCCCAAGACTCATAGAAAACATTATGTTTCCACATATATGGTTGTCATAAAATAACATCACAGACTTCAAGTGGGGAAACATCACATAGTACCTCATCCTTGAAGGGCTTGATGTTGTAGGAAAGGTGACACTGTTGTCTGACGTGGATGTCTCATCCCCGTCTCAACCATCACATAGTCTATGATTGGGGGAGTGGCATCATTGGCATATTCTATTTCTCGAAAACCTCAACTGAGATCAGGTTCTTATGACTCTCGTTGTCAATAATGAAATGAAGTGTGGTCCCCTTTAATCACATTTGTGAGTGGAAGAGGAGCTCCCCCTCCTCAATCTCCTCTACTTCTTTTGGCTGTATTGGTGTGGTCGTGAGAGTAGTGGTGGGCTCTGCATCGATGATCTCTTTCCCTTTATTATGTTCTAAATCAAAGTCTAAGTCGAGTTCTCATTCTTTTTATTTGAGCTCAACCACCAATGACTATTTCAAGCGACATTCATTGGTGTTGTGCTAGGGGATTTTGGGGAACTCACACCACTTTCCAATGTCTTTCTTAGACATCCCATCATTACCCTTCTTAGTCAGTTGCTTGGACTAATTTTTCTTGATATTGAATCTGCTTTCTTTGTCCTTTATTTTGTGAGTTAGGGTTTCCTTTTCCATGCTTCTATTGTGGATTATTTGCAAACCCAAACTCCCACTTACTCCACCACTTGAATTTCTGCTCAATTTTGACTGCATATCGATAAACATCTCCCAATGAGGAGATGCCCAAGAAAATCATTTTTGTTTGAATGTACCTGTATAGACCACTACGGTAATTGAAAACCAGGTGTCGCTCAGAGTCTTTGATACCCAGATTTGAGTGCAAATTATGAAAGATGTTAGTGTACTTTGGTACAATTTGGTCTCTTTTCTAATGTAGAGTCATGCATATCATGTACTGGTAATCATAGTTTCTGACAGGGTATAACTCCTCCTTGAGGGCATTTACAAAGGTCATCCAAGTGGATTATCTCCTGAATGGTGTAGATTCATCCGTGGTGTACCTCTCCCAGTAACATTCCCACCAAGATCTGACATTGGGAAGGGATTTAAGGAATGCAAAAGTGATATTTTCACTCGATAGAGTAAGAACCTTGTAGTAGATTCGACTAGTTTTCTAGAGCATCTGCACATATCTAGCCTTCAAATAAAGGGATATCAAAATTGACTTGTACCTTGAAGGGTGTCACACCTCCAAAATGGTTGCTTCTTGAAGATCCCTCAACCGCCATCGATAGTCATCAAAGGATCTGAGTGAAGTTGTCCATTATCTCATTCCTCTATCACATGAGGGCTTCCTTGAGAAACATATTGAAAGGATCTCCTACTCTGTCATCTCTCTTTTATTCCACCCTGGGAGGTCGCTTGGATTGGAGAGAGCGGTTTTCCTCAAGTGAAACTAGCTCGAGATCCAATTCTCTATACCTTGACCTTGTCGAGGACACACTCTGGGAAATGACAAGGAGAAGACTTATATGATACCAATGATCCAGATTATGCTGAGAATGAAATGAGATATAAAGGAAAATATAGAAAAAACAAATAAATACTATGAAACCAAACTTCTATTAATGAAATAAATAGTAGAACTATAGAGCACGAATTGGCTAGGATGGGGTAGCTTATCTATGAAGATAAAGAGATGTTCGATACACTTAATTTGCAACAAGATTTACATCACACTCCATTGCATGCTTAAAGGACCTCCTTCACCTTGATTGTATACAAAAGAGTGAGAGGATAATAATTCCCATGATGCATGTGGGATAAATTGGTCTAAGTTTACAAAATGCCATAGGCATGTAAAAAACTAGGACTTCTTGAGAGGTCAACCATCCCAATACTAATCTATCCCAAGCACACTTAACTACAAAGTTATAATGGGATTTGGTGCATTAAGGCTATAGGCATTGAATTACAATACAAATGGAGATGGAATTACATTAAATTCTTCATCAAAAGGGTGAATATCATGGTTTATCAAAACCACAGGCTCATAAACGTTGATTCAGTGGAGAAGGTGGATGGCCATTGAGATCCACCTGAATCATATTAATCATTAGTTCACCATAAATGCCAATTTTTAGATAGAAACATCAAATCCTAGTCAAGACAACAAATGGAGAATGAGATAGACTAGACTTATTTTGCATTTGGGTGATTTCCAGGCCTTCCTAGAAAAATCAAAGAGTTAATGTTTTTAGCATCGATATTGTTGGAGTTACTTCACACACACCTAGGATTTATTTTTCCTAAGGTTTTTCCTTGTTTATTAGTCATTATTCAGTCCCCTATATTTTAGGAAGAATATTCTCTTCAGTTTTCACTTCAGTTTGATCAGTTGAGTGGAGTCTAGATGCTACATTGGGATTATCACCATGCAGCATTGGGATCATCACCAGTTAATGCAAATTTTCCTTGGGATCATCACCAGACTAGCACAGTACTCATGATTCCCTAATATTCTCCTCACTTCACTCTGTTTTAGTCAGTTAACTGAAGACAGGAAGACTAGTTAACTCAAACTAGGTGACAGTTCACTCCCATAATGGCCTGAGAGACTAGATTAGGTGCCAGTTTACTCCCGTAACTATTGGTGTGTGTCCATATCACTATATACCACCACTATGGCACATTAGTTACTCATGTATGCTATATCTATTTTAAATTATTCACTCTTTGAGTGTGGAATATGGTTAATGAGAATTCTTCCATTCTTTCTCTCTTGCTTCTTCTTTCTCAATTTCTCTCTGCAAATGTGTGTAGTATTTTCTAGCTAGATCTATTCTTTGCAGGCTCAACACATTTACATGGTATAAGAGATGACAGAATGCTAAGAAAAATCTACACCAAATTATTTTTGTAGGTACTGAAGACTGAATAACACAGAAATATGGAATCTATGTTTTACTCACCAACAATACTTCTCACGCCTCATAACTATCTGGAATGGAAGCCAAAAATTATTCTTCAGCTAAGATGCAGAGGCTTGTACCAAATAACTATGGAAATGGAAGTAGAGCCTGATTTTGCTGATGATAAAAATGGCTTTCTCAATAGACAAGATATGGCCATAGGATGTATCTGCATGTTTGTTTCCCCCGAACTTTTCCATCAAGTATATGAAGAATCACAAGAATCAACTCCAAATGAATTATGGACTAGATTGGAGGTTTTATTTGGGAATAAATAAGATTGTGAATATTTCATGCAGGAGGTTGAACAGATAGAGCCAGAAGAGAAGCCATCAAAAGATCAAACATTTTATTCTGAAGAGTCTTCTACACAAGTATTTGCACAAATTTGTATTGCATTAATTAAAGATGATGTCTACTTCATTTCTGATTTTTTTTTCCAAATTTCATGTGGAAGATATATGGCATGCATCTCAAGGGTCACATGCAGACACTTTTCCATGCACAATGCATGCATCTCAGGAGACAAAAAGGGAGCCGCGCACATCAGACTCAATTCTGATATTTTTTGAGAAAAATTTGCAGAAAAAAATTGGATATTTGAATTCCTCTTGGAAAAATATCCAATTTCAAAAAAACATCGTCCGAAATGGAGTTTTGGAAGTTAAGTTATGATCATTTTAAAATCAACAAAATTTCATCATTTTTCCGAAAACGGCTGCACGGTTTTCAAAGTTTCATCCAAACTTTATTTGGATCTTCTTCATTACAAGAAGAGAAAGTGGATATGTGTGGACATATCAATAGTGCATCTACTTCATCATATATGTGCAGACATCTACATCTTCAACAAAATATTCAACGAGCACAAACTTGTATAGTTGCAAGGTCTTCTTGGAGTGAAGGACACGGTTTCTTAGCAACTTCTTTTTGTTCCTTGTCATTTATTTATTTTATGCATTGTAATTTGAGGGAGGGTTTTTCCCATGAGGTTTTCCCTCTTCCCTTATTTATTTCATTGTATCTTTAGTATTTGGGTACCTAACATGGCCTCGTTGTCGGGACCCATTCTTTTTTTAACCATAGTGATGTTCAGGGGGGGTGTTGGAGTTACTTCACGCACACCTATGATTTATTTTTCCTAAGGTTTTCCTTGTTTATTAGTCATTATTTAGTCTCCTATATTTTAGGAAGAATATTCCTCTAGGGAGAATATTCTCTTCAATTTTCACTTTAGTTTGATCAGTTGAGTGGAGTCTAAATGCTACATTGGGATTATCACCATGCAACATTGGTATCATCACCAGCTAATGCACATTATCCTTGGTATCATCACCAGACTATCACATTACTCATGATTCCCTAATATCCTCCTCACTTCACTCTGTTTCGGTCAGTTAATTGAAGACTGATAGAATAGTTAACTCAGACTAGGTGGCAGTTCACTCACGTAACTTCCTGAGAGACTAGACTAGGTGGCAATTTACTCCCATAATTGATGGTGTGTGTCCAGATCACTCTAGAACACCACTATGGTGAATTAGTTACTCATGTATCCTATATATATTGTAAATTATTCACTCTTTGAGTGTGAAATATGGTTAATGAGAATTCTTCCATTCTTTCTCTCTTGCTTCTTCTTTCTCAATTTCTCTCTGCAAATGTGTGTGGTATTTTCTAGCTAGATATATTATGTGTAGGTTCAACACATTTATAGATATACACATGTATTTTCATTGGAAATCTAATCCTTGCTGACATAGAAATGTGTATCAGCATCTAAAGAGGAATGATCTGCCAACATTGCAAAGTTACTTAGCCAATTTTTGGTAAGTGTCAAAGAGGAGGATAAATTAACTATGTATCAGCCTCAAAATAAATATCGACATCGATATGGTGAAGAACCCACCAATGTTCACCACGTAATCGTTGTTGACACGCAAGGAGAGTATCGACACCCATCAAATAAAACTCACCGATGAAGACAAGCATGTGTCGTTGTTCAACATTTAAACTTTGTTGGTGTAGACAAAGATATATCAGTTTTCAACATTTAAATATCGTCGACATGACTTTTGAAGATAAATTTTGGCTAAGTGTTTCCTCTATGCAAGATTGGTTTGGAAATGAATAGAGGGAGAGCCTTTCTTTATTCAATATGAGATCATGTAATCACTGGTTTAGAGTGTTTATCCTTAATGAAACACAATGGGAGGAACGCTAGGGATCAATTAGGGAACAATTGGTTGAAGGTTTCAAGGGGTTAGAGTATAGATCCTTCGAGGGGAACCCCAATCTATCATGGATAAGATAGGGCATGACTACAAGGAAGATATTGGGGTTTCTGAGGGCTCAGGAGGCTAGGGTATGGAATCACATGATGAAAAGGTAGAAGGGTTGGAGGGAGAGGGGAAATTGTAAGGAAAGAAAACTTTTTAGGGTCAACTTTCCCTCATGGGTTCCCCTCTACATACAGAGAAAATGAAACTGAAAGAAATTGAAAGGACATGTGTATGAGAGTGGGGTTCCTACTTGTAGGCACGTGTTGACTTGTGGGAACAATGAGTTGGGTGATCATCTAATGCTTTGCTTGTGGGGATTTATTTTGGTGGCTCTTTGAGTGCGCCTTTGTGACAATGGTGAAGTATAAGGATTTGGTGGGGTTTTATAACTTTGTGTCATGCCTCATGCACTATGTTATATGCACAAATGGGAATGAAAAATATGTTGTATTGGAAATGATTCCATAACCAATTTCGATGCACATGTGGATGATTCGATGTTTGTAATCCCTTTGTGTGTTGGTGTGGGGGGATTGAAGATCACAAGTCTATTTGTGCTCGATAATTGATTGGGTGCTGATACATATTGTAGTGGAAATTTTTTCCCTATGGACAAGTGAAACCCCCCTTGGATTAAGAATCCTTTGATCCAAGACAGAAGGTAACAAATGGTTTACTATTTTCCCCTTAAATATAGTCTACATGTAAACAATCATAATGAGAAGAGAAGGATAGATGACTTGTCTCTTTTCTGTCTCTTTTCCTCACTACTCCATCCCTTGATATTGATGTCCAAACTCTTGGTGCAAGAAAAGTCCTGCAAGGAACAAAGAAATACCTCCTTCTTCCAATATATTGTTAAGCATAATACATATATCTATATCAGATTAGACAAGAATAGACATGCATATAGTAAAAAATATAAGCATGAGGGGAATAGGCCAAGTTATATTATGGAAATAAATAAATAGTGAAGCATTTACAACCTTGATGTTGATGTTGCAACATCTCCTCCAATCTCTCCTTCCCATCCCCTTGAATCTCATAAGATCAACAATATGATACTCTGAAGTTCTTCCTCCCTCTTCACCCAAGAATGGCCTCCACTATATAGGAGTTGATGCATAACAACTATAGGATAATTTTTAGGAGAGGATGGGATCAACTGAGGATTTAGATGAACAAACAATATTGACCTTTCCTTTGATATATGGTATCTTGAACCAACCTCTAACCAAATGAAATATCCCAGAAACCACCTCTCAAAAGAAGGCATCATAGTTGTAATTAATTCATCACCCCCTAGAGCTAAACACAGGGTGAGATTATATTTCCCCTATAACTGGACAAGGAGCAATGACAAGGGTTCACCCTCCTCCCTATATGGGTAGGGGAGAGATGATCCTAAAAAAAAGCCAAAAACTCAAGGTGAAAAAAAGTATTTCAACCTCCAAATCATAAGTTTCCTTTCCAACATGTCTAGGGATTGTGACAAACACTCCCACATGGTGATGAAATTGTGACACTTAAGTGCGACACTTGATAAAGTGTGACACTTGGTAGTGAAAAAAATAGGTGTGTAACAGATGCCCCCTAAAGTGTGAGGTCATAAGAGAAAATGATGGTCAAAACACTTTACAAAAATACTTATGTAAGGGTGGTGGAATGGGAGAGTCAGGAAAAAGTTGCAAACAAACATCAAACAATATATATGTATCATCCCTGAGGTAGGTATACCCATGCTTGAAATAAACTTACTCAAAACATGGTCGTCGACCAATACACTACAAATCCATGAAAGCATTAACTAAGGATATGGCCACAAAAACTATAATGTGGATCCATACCTTCCATGAAATGATCAGGTTGTAGCCACGAAAGAATACATAGTGGACCTACAATATGAAAAAAACATAGCCACAAACCAATACAAAATGGATCTATGTGAAAACATATATATCAGTGAGATCACCAACATGATGGCCATACTGGAATCTTCTAAGTACTTCAAATAACCTCCATCGCAACCTGGGTGAGGCATGTAATAGAGGTAGGTGCCTAAAGGGTTATGAGGGTCTTCATCTCGATCCTAAAATGGTATGATTTTAGCCACATGAATAGATGTGTTGATTTTAAACATGGTATAAACCACTTGATTACTGGTCATTGATGTATACCATTAAAAAGTTCGAGGGAAATCACCAATGATGACAATGAATCCCAAGGTACCCTAGTACATTCCAGTGAGTGTGAATAAATAAGATTAAGTCGAAAATTCGTGGAATCATTTGATCAAAGGCCAATTATGTAAACCTATTTTCGAAAGTGAGGAGACCTACCATCAGGGCATGCAAGTTCTAAGGTAATAAATGGTTTCTAAGTCTATTTCCTAGATAATGTGTTGAAGTCAACGAGCTTGTTGAAGGAGGGCCATGATGTGTCCCCCATCATCGATGTGAAACTGACATAGCAAAGTGATGTAAGATAATAGATCAAATGAGCACAAACTAACATGATGATGAAGGTTGGTAATATTGTAGAGTGGTTGACTTGGGATAAAAATTTCCTTGAACATTGTGAGGCACGAAAAATGACTTGGCAACATTGACTCGATGAGATATAGACCAAAACATAGTGCGACGATAATTAGGGCACTCTTCAGGTGGGCCAAAGGAGTATAATGACTCATAGTATTAGTATGACTCAAAGCCAATCAAATTACCCAACTGTAAGACAAGACACAAAAAAGTGTCATGTTCAAGGGAGACAACAAACAACTGACATAATGCTTTCCAAAAAACTGACCCACTTCCCTCAAATTCTCCCCCACCATGAACAACGAGTACCTATTATTTTTTAACGAGCTTGAGGAGGATAACAAATTCTCTATATAGCTCATCTTCAATGACTCCCTCATCATATATTTAACGAACCTGAATAAGGATGGGTTCAATCCCATATGGGTCCTTCAATGTATGATTTTACGATCCCATAGAAGGTAGACTCAGCGGTCTTTTCAAATTTAAATACTCTAAAAATAACTTAAATAAGACTCTAGGGTTGTTCGTTTTCGTAAATTTAGTCCCCCGAGCCTGAAAAAGTATAAAACAATACAAGAGATAACTCTTCTAGCTAAGGTTGACTAGAGTATTCCTTTTTCATAATTAGTCCATCCAATTCGAAAAAGGGTCAAACTTACACTGAATAGACACCCTTTAAAATCCTTTTAACGAGTATGAAAGGAAACAAGCTTGCTCAACAATCTTTCCATGTTTAGAGAGTCTAAAAAGAGATTAAAGGAGAATCCAAAGAGTTCTTTTTTCGTGTAGTTTTTACGATCCCGTAAAAGTGATAAAAGTATACTTGGTAAATTATTCTCATGTATTTATGAGCACGAGAAAGAACAAAGACTAAGCTGGTCTAGAGAAAACAATTGGCATGCAACTAAGTTCCAATGGGTGGAACGACTTCTAAGAAATGACTGCGATAGGGCATAGCAAGTAGGCATGGAAAGCGAGGACCACTCACACCAACGTGTATCTCTAGAGGGTAACTGCAAAATGGGAGAAACATGATGTGAACGAATTGCAATGGACATAAGAAAGCAAGATGAAAAATAGTAGCAAAGTAGTAGCAAGTGCAACCATTAAGTAGACAATAAGATGTCTACTTCATTTTTTAACGAGCTTGAAACAGAGAATGAACTATGCTCGAAGTGTCTGCTTCATTTTTTAATGAGATTGAAACAGAGAATGAAACTGTTCTCAGGGTTGGTTTCATTTTTTAACGAGCTTGAAACCAAAAATGAAATATGCTTGGAATGATACCCATTGATGGGTTTCTTCCCAACATGATGTCCAGAGGTTGGTGCTTTGAGTGATACCCATTAACGATTTTTTCCCAACATGATGTCAAGAGGTTGATACTTTTCTCCCAGCATGATCGAAAAAAGATAGCGGCTTAACTCCATCATGATGTGCATAAGCTGGAGACATTCCCCCCAAGCTTTGTTTTGTCTGCCAACTTTTCTTCTACAACTAATTATACTTTTGGCTACTAATAGGATTAGGTTCACCCAAGAGGGAGGAAAAATAGGATCAACTGAACAGGCAGAGGAAATGAAGTTTCATGTACTAGACCTAGTGGAAGACTCGACTCAACTGGAGGGGGGTCTGTTTCATTTTTTAATGAGCTTGACGTGGACAATGAATTATGTTCATGGTTATCCGTTTCATTTTTTAACGATCTTGGAACATAAATTGAACTATGTTCATGGTTATTTGTTTCTTTTTTTAACGAGCTTGACACACAAAGCGAACTATGATCATGTTTCCTAACCATGGCTTCGAAGAGGTCTTCATCAGATGGAAGAACAATGCTCTGGAAAGAATGTATGTTAAGAGACTTAATAGGGGTAGTGGGAGAAATATCAGGTTCCAAATCCCCCATTGAAGGGTTCACCATATCAACTACCAGATTTGAGTCTAAAGAAGTTGAGAATATAGTTAGAGGCTCCTTCTCATTAGCAGTTGAAGACATGGGATATGATGCCACATAATTAACCTATGGTGGGAGGGATATCACTTTCATATAAGGAACATTCAGGGAATTCAGATGGTCGATATTCAAATCAGGACTAATGACTGAAATTTGGTCAATGGTCACAATGTTTCCATTATGAGGGAAATGCATAACTCGAAAGAGTGTAGACACGACAACTTTCATAGCATAGGCATATTCCCATCCAAGGAATAAATTAAAGTCCAAGGGTCCTTGGACTACCATAACATTGATACAAACAGTTTTATCTCCTAAGGTGATGGGAAGTTGAGGAAGGATCCATAAAGGTTCACTTGATCTTCTATTAAAATCCAAATATTGATGGGTAACCAACACAAGCTGAGGGGAAACTATAGTTTTCCAATCCATAGATGATAGAATGCTAACATAAGTTCCTTCATCAATAATAGTGTGATGTATGATCATATTGGGAACCTACATAGTGATTTGGAAGGGCATGCAGGAAGGAAGGTGAGGCTCTGCTAGCCTATTCCAATCAAGGGAAATGACCTCAACACTTGGAGGGGGTTCCGTTGAAATGGGTGAAATACCCCCTTGTCCAAAGGAATCTAAAGTGACAATAAAAACCTAAGTGGTATCCACTTCACTCTCCAAGGGAAGAGTGGGATCAACTGAGTATTGAATTAGACTGACCACTTCATCAACCAATGGTTGGTTGGGAGAGGACTCATGGGAAGCAGTTGGAGCTTGTTTATGAGAAACAACAATGTCTTCCAACAATTGTGAATCTTCATCCATATGAGGGAAAAGGTAAGTGAGGTGCATTTCCCTGCATAACCAACAAGGAATCATGACTTTACCCTTTTCTTCCCCAACATTATGATCATTGTTTGATGGGTTGTCACCAGCATGAGTTGAAGTGGCTAGCGACATAGGTTGTTGAGAACCCATGGACCACACTTCTAAGACCTTGGGAATACCATGGAAATGGTTAAGAAGGCAGTCACCCCTACAAATACTGCAAGGGAATTTGGGCTTACGATTTGTTTTGGTAGGCTTTTCAACACTACCAGCACTCATGAAAATGGTTGGTTGATTCCCCCCTTGCTTATTTAGCTTCTTCTTGTTCTTCATTTTCTTCTTCTTCTTAGCCTCCTAGTTACTAGCATCAAGGATTTCACTAGGCGAGGAAGAAGAAAGGGAAGAATATGAAATGGGTGAAGAAGGAAAAGGGTCAACAATAGGTTGATGTTATTTTGGTGGATAGATTTCTTGGGCAGCATCAAGGGCATTCGGGACTGCAGGAGTTGAAAATAATCATACTAGTAACCCCACAATGAAACCAGGAAGAGTCAATGTAGCGATGTAGGGAGGACCAATGTTTCCAAATAAAGGAAAAGCATAAGGTTCCCCATGAAAAGGCTTCCTTTGATTGGAAACCTCGGGAACTATTTCTATGGATGTTGGATGTGGATTCAAATAGGGTCTAGTAAACATAAAATAACACACACTACCAAAGTCCCTACAATATAAGAGAAAGAAAAAAAATCCCTTATGACAACGAGAAATCAAGTAAGGATCTTCCAGAGATGGGACATGAATCCTTCAACAAATATAATCCTCTCTATGAGTGCATGATAAAAAAAGGGGTGATAATCCTCTCTCTGAGTGGATTTTGAGCTTACCTTGCCTCTTTTATGTCAGATTTATCTCTCAAAACTTTATATCAGAGTCCTTCATGCATGATTGTGGCTTTGATTGATTAAAGTTTAGTGATTATCATATTTTTGTTTCCTCTTTAGAGTTTCCATCTCCTATCAAATTGTGAAGTGTACATGACTTTCTTGGGTTAACTCGATACTTTGGCCAAGTCTATGTCATCATTAGTTTGATCCTTGTCAACTATAGGCATTCAAATTTCTGCCACCTTGATTCCAAGGCCTTGTAGGTGTTTTACTTGTTTGATTTTGGAGTCATTTTCATTTATTTGGGGATTGCATATGTTGCATTAAGCCTTATTGTTGATTTTCTCGCTCTTATCTTCTTGGGAAAACTTGTGATCCCTTAAGTGCACTCATGAAATCAATGGCCTTGCTACAACTTTGCAATGATATTTGATCTTTCCTACTTGAATTTTGAGGTTTCAAAAAGTGGTTTTCCTTTACTTTACATTTTTGGGTTCTTGTTTGAATGTGTGTTGGAGGCCTTCTTGCATTTGAATTCGTTGAGTTCTTGTAAAAAATTTGAGTGCATGTTTTGTTTATGTCTTTTTGCTTCATGATCCTTTGCATTTCCATTGAATTCTTTCATTTTGTTTGAAAGTAAGCAAGCAAAAAAAAATTTCATTTGAAGTTATTTCATTGCATTTGAAAAACAAACAAAATAAAATCTTGCATTATAGAGGGGCATAATCAAGCTCGCACTTTAGAGAGAAGTAAATTGTATTGATAATATGCACATGGGAAAGAAAAATAATCTCCTCTTTACCATGTAAATGTGTTGAACCTGCACAAACTATATCTAGCTAGAAAATACTACACACATTTGCAGAGAGAAATTGAGAAAGAAGAAGAAGGAGAGAAAGAATGGAGGAATTCTCATTAACTGTAATGAATAATGAATAATTTACTCATGATATACTATGTATAAGTCAACCAATTCACACTGGAGGAGAACCAATGCACCATAGTGGTGGTATAGAGTGATCTGGACACACACCATTAGTTACGGGAGTGAACTGCCACCTAGTCTAGTCTCTCAAGCAGTTATGGAAGTGAACTGCCACCTGGCTGAGTTAACTAGTCAACCAGTCTTCAGTTAACTGACTTAAATAGAGTGTAGTGAGAAGTAGATCAGGGAATCAAGGGTAATGCACCATTCTGGTGATGAAACTAAGGCAAGTGTGCATTAGCATGGTGATTATCCCAATGTTGCATGGTGACAAAACCAATGCAACATCTAGATTCATCTCAACTAGTGAAACTAAAGTGTCAACTGAAGAGAATATTCTCCAGGTGGAATATTCTCCCCTAAAAAATAGGAGACTGGATAAATGAACAATAATGACTAAAAAGCAAGGAAAAAAATTAGGAAAAATAAATCCTGTGTTTGTGGAGTAACTCTAACACCCCCCCTGAACATCACTATGGTGAAAATAAAGAATGGGTCCCGGGAACGAGGCCATGTTAGGTACCCAAATAAAAAATATGCACTAAAAATAAAGTGAGGAAAGAGAGAAAACTCATTGGAAAACCCCCCCTCAAGGTACATTGTATGTAAAAAGAACAACATACAATTTCTAGGCAACTGTATCCTTCACTCCAACACGACTTCACAGAGAATGGAACTTCTTCTTAGTGAAGGTCTTGGTGAAGATCTCTGTCGTCTGTTCTGCTGAAGGACATAATTGTAGGTCAATGATCCCATCATGTACTAAGTCCTGGATGTAGTGCATGTTGGTTATTGGACTAATCGGTAGGTGCAGACACTAACTGATCTCCCTAGATCCACCTAGATCTAGAACAAAACACACCAGAACATGACGCTTTCCTTAAGTTTTAGATATTGAATTTACTAACTAAAGAGGGATGAGTGACATACAGTTTAAATGTCGCTTCCTCTCGCCATCGCCATCCTATCTCCATTCCAATGCTCATACAATGATGAACCTGCAAAAGAATGCAACCAACCAAAGTGATAGCAATAGCATAAACTCAATATAAACCTATGTATGTGATAAGGAATCATACAATAAAACACAGCAAGATTTATAGGAAAGAATCATATTACTGTATCATATTGAATGTGAAAGAGAGATTACAACCATGGCCTTGATGTCGTAAGGTCCCTTCCAACTGTCCTTCATTCCCCACACAC
>JZKD02S1832220.1:132069-157466 GCA_000966675.3 Picea glauca | reverse complement strand
CCATTCGGATGCCACCTCACCATGGAAGTTTCTCCTTCTAGAAGATTCGAGAAAACGCTCATTTTTCCCACGTGTAAGCATTCTCGCACCCTGCTTATAGTGCAACTTGCGAACTGTTTACACCCTAGCTATGATGCAGCCTGTGAGAATCAGGCATTCTCGCACCCTAATACATAGGCAACCTGCGAACTTCCTTTTTTATAATGTTTTTACACAGGAAAATGCAACTTCTTTTCTCAGGAAAAGTTCTTCTCCCTTCTCTCTTCAGGAACTAAGGCCACTGACCCCTCTGAAGGCAACAGATAGGTTTACATCATTAATGGTCATAGGGATGACGAAAATAATGTGTAACACATGTGGATCTCTATGTTCTCTATCCACTGCCTCTTAAATGGATCTCTGCAGAACTTCAAAGTGCTCTGGTTATCACACCAAATGACGATCGGTCGATGAAATTGAATGCCCAACTAAGTGAGAAACTTTTGTAGCCACATAGCCTAAATGGTTATGTTAACTACCCCTCTGCACTCTGCCTCAACTAAAGAAAGAGAAATAGCATCCATCTTCTTTCTCGACCAACAGACAAGCCCAAACCCAAGACTGAGTGAGTAACTAGATGTGGACTTGAGATCAGTGCTATCACCAACCCAGTCAGAATCAGTAAACCTGATGAGCTCTAATGTAGATTCTACTGCATAATGAATCCCAAAGGTGATGGTGCCCTATAAGTATCGAAGGATACACTTTGTAGCCTTCCAATGTAGCTCATGCGGCTTCTGCATGAACCTGGAAACTACACCAACTGCATAGGAGAGGCCCGGTCTTGAGTGTGTGAGATACAAAAATATTGCCACTAGTTGTCTGTATAGTTTGTTTTCAACCAATAGAGTGTCCCCACCATCCTCAAGTTTGACTCCTGATAGGAAAGGAGTCGGAGAATACTTGTAGTCTTTCATGTGAAATCTCTCAAGGAGATCTCATGCATACTTGGCCTGAGACAGTTTGATGCCTGATGCATCCTAATTGATCTCGAGTCTAATAAAGAAGTGTATCGGACCCATGTCTACCATAAAAAACCTGTCATGTAGAATCCTCTTGATTGCAAAAATCCATGAAATCGAGCAACCGATGATCAACAAATCATCAACATATAGAACTAAGAGTAGAATTGAATCAGTCGTCCTAAGCATGTGGACATTTGGCTCTGATTTACACATACAATGTTCTATGACAATAGGTAGGAGTCCATCTTGGCATATCATGACCTAGGATCCTTCTTGAGGCCATAAAGGGACTTCTTCAGTCGACAGACCAAATATGAGTCTTGCATAAATCCATGGGGATGCTCCATATAGATCTCCTTAGAGATATCACCATGAAGAAATGCATTCTTCACGTCCATCTAATGGACTTCCCATCCCTTGGTTGTCGCAATGGCAAGTTCCAATCGTATGGAATCCATATTCTCTACTAGAGCGAAGGTCTCATCATAGTCAATGTCATGCACCTGCTGAAAGCCTTTAGAAACAAGCTTGGCTTTGTATCTTTTAATCTGTCCATCTGTTGTTCTCTTGGTCCTGTAGACCCATATGCATCTGACAATTTTCCTTCGAAAAGGAAGGGGAACCAGATCCCAAGTCTGGTTCTCGAGGAGGGAGTTGTAATCCTCCTGCATGGAGGATTCCAAAAATGGGTTTCCAACAACCTCACCATAATATTGTGGATCTAAGGAATGAACCAAGAAAATATATATGGAGAGAAATGGTTCAGTGGCAATGAGTGCAACATGAGGCTCCTCGAAATCAGATCAATTCCTCCTAGTATCAGCTGGATCACCAAGGAGATCCCCTGCATCCTGAAGAGTAGTCTGTGCCCACTTGGGCCTCTGATCTGGCTCTGCAACTGCATCTGGATGCTATGAATCTGCATCTGACTGTACTAACTTTGTGTCTGAATCATCTGATTCCTCTGAATCAGAACTCTCATATGAAGAAGAGTTGGCATGTGCATTCTCATCATCTCAAACATGTGGAAGAATGAAGGTGTTTGCATGCGGCTGATGAGGTACATGAGAGACACTTTCCTCGAATTGGAAACTTGTCTCAATGATGAGTCGGTCTGAGGAAATATCAATAAGTTTATATCCCTTCACACCATCAGGGTATCCAACAAAAATACACTTAGTGCTCTGTGGATCAAGTGCCTTCTTCTTTTCAGAGGGAATTTGGGCTCATGCATGCGAACCAAAAATACGAAAGTGGATCACTTCTGGTTTGAGGCCAATCCAAGACTCGTAGGGGGTCTTATCCTTGAAATATCTATGGAGAGATTTGTTTTGGATGTATGTTTCACAATTAAGTGCTTCAACCCATAGTCTCTGTGATAGTGACTTTGCATGCAGCATGCAAGATGCCATCTCCTTTAGAGATCTGTTTTTCTGCTCAACAACTCTGTTTTTCTACAGAGTATAGGGAACTGTATGCTGCAACTGAATCCCTGCCTCGTGGAAAAGATTATGGATCTCATGATTGACATAATTTCCCCCGTTATCAGTTCATAGTACTTTGATCTTCTTTCCAGACTGTGTCTCAACCAGGGCTTTGAAATCTTTGAGGTGTTGAAAGACCTCAGATTACGACTCCTTTGATCCAAGACAAAAGGTAAAAAATGGTTTACTTTTTTCCCTTTAAATCTATTCTACATGTCAACAATCAGAATGAGAAGAGAAGGATAGATGACTTGCCTCTTTTTCGTCGATTTTCCTCACTGCTCTAGCCCTTGATCTTGATGTCCAGGCTCTTGGTGTAAGATAATTCTTGCAAGGAACAAATAAATACCTCCTTCTTCCAATATATTATTAAGTAGAATAGATCTATCTATATTGGATTAGACAAGAATAGGCATGCATATAGTGAACAATATAAGCATGAGTGGAATAAGCCAAGTTATATTATGGAAATAAATAAATAGTGAAGAATTTAAAATTTTGATGTTGATGTTGCAACAACTCCTCCAAGATCTCCTTCCCAACCCTTTGAATGTCACAATATCAACAATATGATACTATGAAGTTCTTCCTCCCTCTTCACCCAAGAATGGCCTCCATTATATAGGAGTTGAGGCATAACAACTATAGGATAATTTTGAGGAGAGGATGTGATCAAGTGAGGATTTAGTTGAAAAAACAATATTGATCTTGACTTGGATAGAGGGTAACTCGAACCAAAATCTAACCAATTGAAATCTCCCAGAAAATACCTCTCAAAATAAGGCATGATAGTTGTAACTACTGCATCGCCCCCCAGAACTAAGCACATGGTGAGATTATCACTCCCCTATAATTGGAAAAGGAGCGATGGTAAGGGTTCATCCTCCTCCCTATATGGGAAGGGGATAGATTATCCTAAAAAAATGCCAAAACCTCAAGGTGAAAGATAGTATTTAGACCTCCAAATGATAGGTTTCCCTTCCAACATGTCTAGGTATTATGAAAAACACTCCCACATGGTGACTAAATTGTGACACTTAAGTGTGAAACTTGGTAAAGTGCGACACTTGGTAGTGTGACAAATAGGTGTGTAACACATATCAATTTATGTGGAAATTTTTCGGGGAAGGTTCTATCATCATGTCGGAAAAATGAGGTTTTGGTTACCAATGTATCAACGTTCAAAAACTTGTTGGTGTCAATACACACAGTCTTGTGAAAGGTTCTTTAAAGTATTGCAAAAGAAAACACATTTTGATGATGAAGAAAGGATGGGAACCAGTGTATCAACGAATGAAAATTAATCAATGTTGATACTCCAAGGATCTTGAACCAAAACATTCTATGTGTTGGATGCTTTCTTGTATCAGGGAGGAAAAGTTTAACTTGTTGATACTAGTTGTATTGGTGAAGTAAATTTTTTCTCGCCGATATAGCCAAAATCAATGATCCAAGAGAGTTATAAAAACTTCAAGTAAAAAGTTTGGAAGAGGCTCAGTCAAATATCATGAGGACAAATTGGCTTCTATGACAATATAAAAGAGTCTTGAAACATAAAAGGAGGGTCCCTATTTGTTGGAAAAACCGACTCCTTGAGCATTGAAATGAGAAAAAGGGAATTTGTTGGTGTTGGAAGAATAGACTAGTTCATCAAATCGCTTGTACCCATCATCACAAAATATGTGGCCAATACCATGCCTCAAAATGAAGACGAGGTTGTCACCAAAGCCCAACACTTTGATTTAATTTACTCACAGTCGAGATACATCTCTATGGTTATCCCTTATGCTCCCTTCCCCCTGTCATTTGGTCAAGGAAAAGAGCATCACGTTTAGCAGATGGGTTGATTGGATCCATGACCCACTTCAACCCATACCCTCGTATGGTAGCAACCACCACCCAAGCCTTTATGGAGGAGCACCATATTACACTCATCCTACAAGTACATGTTGGAATTATTGTCATTGATGTCAAAGGAATAATGATGCCATTGATGTAATATTATGGGATTACAATATTCACATAATTTCCAATATTAAATTATATATATAGGTTTACAAGTTTATTGAAAAAATGGGTGCAAGCGAAAAAGTAAAAAGTAAAATGGGGCTTCAAACCCATGGGTTTGGGGTATTTGGGGAATTTTACCATGGTATTGAGAATCAATTATTTAATTAATGGACATGTCCCTTCATGAAATGTCATGAAAAAGTATAAAAATAGAAAGCAATGAGAGAAAGTGTGTGTGTGTGTGTGTGTGTGTGAAAAATGGATTAACAGAGATTGAATTGTGAAACCAATTTCAAGTCATCTTGGAATTTACATGATAAATTTTTAAGTGATGGAGGAGATATCTTGGCGTACATGTGGTACAAATTTAAGATGTTGGTTCACTATAGTTTCATAGATATGCCATGTGGAAGTTAGGGTTCCTGAATGCTCCTTAAATCAATATCAAACAGGTCAACTTGGCACTTTCTCTATAAATTATTTTATAGAATGTTTAAGACCTTCAAAATTTGTATATCCATAGGAATGATCTTGGTGTACGTGTGGTACAAATTTCAGATGTCGGTTCACTATACTTTCAGAGATATGCCCTATGGAAGTTAGGGTTTCAAAATGCTTCTGAAATCAGTTTCAAATAGGTTAGCTTGGAAATTTTTCTATAACTTATTTTTTGGAATGGTTCAGACCTTGAAACTTTGCAGAGACAAAGGAGATATCTTGGTATACATTCAATAAATTGTATATTATGTTTCACTATACTTTCGGATATATGCCCTATGGAAGTTAGGGTTCTTGAATGCTCCTAAAATCAATTTCAAACATGCCATCTTGGAACTTTCACTATAACTTATTTTTTGGGATGTTGTAGACCTTGAAACTTTACAGAGAAAGAGGAGTATCTTGATGTAAATTTGGTACAAATTTTAGATGTTTATTCACTATACTTTCAGAGATATGGAAGTTAGGGTTCTTGAATGCTCATGAAATCAGTTTCAAACATGTCAACTTGGAATTTTCACTATAACTTCTTTTATGGGACTCTTCATACTGTGAAAATTTCAAAGAATAGAGGTGACATAAAGAAGTACATCAGGTAACAATTTGGTGTCTCTTGTTAATTTGGTGCCTAGCAGTGGGGATTGGTGTCTCCAGTAGATTGATTTCTAAATAGATCTGTAAGATATTGGTGTCTCTTACTAAGTTGTTACTTAGAGGCAGGGATTTTTGTATCTAGTAGATTGGTTTCTACAAAGATCTATAAGGGATTGGTGTATCTTTCTAATTGGTGCTTAGCGGTGGGGATTGGTGTTTCCATTAGATTGGTGTCTACCGAGATATGTAAGAGTAGGTTGGTGCCTACAAGGATTTTTACTAGTGGGGAGTCACCAGTAGGTTGGTTCCTAAAAATATTTGTAACAATAGGTTGGTTCCTACATAGAATTACAAAGAGACAATTTGTGGTTTTCTCGTGAAAGGGTTTCCACGTAAATATTGTGTTCCATGTTATGCAATGTGATTGTTATATTATGGTTGATGAATGTTTGAAAAAGTTAAAAAAAAATCTTATATTGATTCACCACCCCCCCCCTCTCAGTATAAGTATGTGCTTAACAATTAGTATCAAAGTAGGTTTCTTTGGAAATAGTCTAACCACTGGAAGGTAGATCTTGGGAGCACACATGGTTGGTCAAGAAGGTTTCTCGAAAAAAAGGGCTCTGTTGTTTGAAAGAAAAAACTATGAATTCTAGAGCATAAGGATGTGAACCTATTTAATGGGTCCTGGTTTTGATATTCGGAAATCAATCATGATTGGTTATACAACCCCAACAACTCCACGAATAGGTGCGGTTTGGAAGTAGCCTATTGAAAGCAATGAAAAATACATGAATTTCATATTGTGGGGTCTATTAGAATCCGATTTTGTCAAGGTGATGCATTGTGGATTGGTAAAATAATTTTGGGACAAGCTTCAAAATATCTATGAAGGCGATGACAAGGTTAAGAAGGAAAATATCTAAACTTGCACAAGAATTTTGAGAGACTAGAAATGAAATACAAAGAAAATGTTGTAGTATATCTTCTTTGTGTGGGTAAAATTCTCAACACCATCTGAGGACTTGGTGAAAAGGTTGAAGAAGTGATGATTGTACAAAAGGTGTTAAGGTCACTCCCCTTCATATTTGATGCCAAAGTCTCCTCCATTGAAGAAATGAAGGATTTTGATTCATTAACAATGGATGAATTGCATGGGATCCTCGTGACATATGAAATGAGGATAGAGAAATAAAATCCATCAAAGAAAGAAGAAGCCTTCAAATCCTCAAAGAAGACAAAGAACCAAGAGAATGAATCAAGCAATACCTCCAAAAATGAATCAGATGCAAAGGAATCAAATTTTGTGAGGAAACTCAATAAAGGATAAGGAAAGTATAAAGGTAAGTGATCCAGATGGATAACAATGGCCACCCACCTTTTCCAACTAGCTCAAAACAGTTTTCTGGCAATTTTGGCAATTTACTATTTTTAGCAGTTTTAACTTCCGGGGCCATTTTGAGGGCCTAAATGAAGGTTTTTCGAGGTCGAGATTCTCAATGATATCCAAAGGATTGATTGAGCCCCAGAAATGAATCTCCTTGAAGATACCTTTCCAATGGGCTATCACACGCCTAAAACAAAGATCGTGTGCAAAAGTTACGACCCCAAGAAGTTGATGTACTAACTTACCCAAATAGGGCCCACATGACTTTTGGCGCTTCATCTCCTAGGGTTAGGTTTTTGGATGTCTAGGGTTTTGGGAATTATTGTTTATTGTAAAAAGGCCTTCAGAGCCTCATTGTAATCTTCTTATTGTGAATGCATGCAACCTTCACATCTCTTCTCAGAGATAATCCACCACCATTCCAACAAGCTTGTTTTCGTTGCATTTTACAGTTTCAGCTTATTTTGTTATTGAATAGAAAACTAGTTTTACTGTATCTCTGTTATTTTGTGTTAAGAACCTGTTAATAATCTGTATTCATTTCATTCTTCTCATAAAATCTGGATTAGTGGTATCAGAGTGGTCTTCTCCTCGTCATCTTAATCCATGTCCCCAACGAGGTCGGAGTACAAAGAGTTCAGTCTCGAGCTTGTTTCTCTTGAGGAAAGAAGCTCTCTCACACCCAAGAAACCTCTCATGGCAAGAGAAAATAAAGATGACAGGAAAGGAGATCCTTTCAAACTATTCATTGCGGAATCCCTCACGCAACAAAGGAACGAGATGATGGATAGTTTCCTGCAAATCCTTCAACGACTACCAACAAGCGACGCATCTTCTTAGAACGGAGGCGTCGCCCCCTTCAAGGTACAAATAAACTTTGATATTCCTATATTTGAAGGTTAGATAGATGAAGATACTGTAGACAAGTGGTTGAATCTACTAGAAGGGTATTTTTCTGTCCATAACTTTTTGAATAGAGAAACGATTACTTTTGCGCTCCTCAAAGTCGTTCCCCATGTCAAAGATTGGTGGGAAACTTTATGTGAGAAAAGGGAAATAGAGGAACCCTCATTATTTTTAGTCACGACCACCTGGGAATCCTTCAGGGATTCTATTAAGGAACAATACTACCCTATCAGAAGTTATGATGACCTGTATACCAAATGGACCACACTGTGGCAAGAAACACACCAAGCAGTGCCAGATTTCACAAATATCTTCCATACCTTGTGCACCAAGATGGGTATCAAAGATTTGGAGTGACATCTGGTGCTCAAGTATTGCAGTGCTCTGCATAGATACATCCAAACCTAGATGGAATTTCAAGAGATCTCATCCTTGGGTGCGGCCTACCGATATGCCATCGAAATCGAGCATAATATCAAACAAAAGACGTGGAAATTTGGGCCTAGGAACCCCGCACAACAAAAGCCAGGAAAGGGAGAACACAACCAACAAAACAAAGGACAAATAAAATATGGATAGTATCAGGACAACCAATCCAAGCCGCAAGCAAAGAAGGACACCGGAAAGACAAATAAATATACCAAGAAGTCGTGCAACTTCCATAAGAGCCCTAGGCATAACACTGTTGACTACCGCTCAAAGTAGTCGTTGGTGGCTGAAGTGAAAGCCTATGAATCAGATGTGGATTTTGACTCTGAGCCAGAACCAGAAAGGGGAAGATAGATCATTGGCATGGAACCCAATGCCACCATTTCTACCACCAAGCTCTAGCTTGGTGAACCAGATGAGCCAGAAGAAGGAGAGATCCTCTTCCATTCATAGATGTGGGTAAAAGGAACCCTGTTGCACTTCATCGTTGATAGAGGTAGCCAAAAGAACCTCATATCAGTAGAGGTCATCAAGCAGCTGGCCCTGCCAACAACACTGCACCCACAACCCTACACCATTGGACGACTTCACCAACGAAGCGATCTCCACGTCAGCCAACAATGTCGACTATCATACGACATCAAGCCCTTCAAAGACGATGTATTGTGTGATGTTTCTCCTCTCAAAGTTTGTGATGTTGTTTTGGGCCAACCTTATTTATGGAAACGTCATGTTGTATATGATTCTAGGCCTCGTAGTGTTATTATTACTTTGAACAGGAAATTGTACAGGATACCCGAGGCAATCCCACCTAGTGTTATTTCCTTGATCTTTGCTAAGAAATGCAAGAAGGTCATCTCTCATATGAAGAATTTTGTCTTCTTCGTGATTCTCTCTCAGAATAAGCGAAAGATCACAGCCACATTCAGGGTCTTTACGGTCGACCTCTCCACATAGCAGAAGCAAGTAGATAAGGTCGTGGAAGAATACTCATATATCTTCTCCTCACCTACAGGGGTACCTCTGCACTGCCAGGTCAAGCACCCCATCGATTTAACCCCCAACACGTCACTTCCCAATGGGCCAGTCTATCATCACTCTTTGTTAGAGAATGAGGAGATCAAGTGACAAATCCAAGAAATGCTCCACAAGGGGCACATCTGTCCCAGCTCATCACCTTGTGGGAGCCCAATCGTGTTGGTACAAAAGAAATATGGAACTTGGCGACTCTGTATTTATTACCGGGATCTGAATAAAATCATAGTCAGAAACCGGTACCTGATTCCCCAAATCAATGACCTCCTTGATCAACTCATGGGGGCCAAATACTTCAGTAAGATTGATCTGAAGTCTGGCTACCATCAGGTCCCAATAGAACAGACAGATGTATGGAAGACCGTCTTCGAGTCAAAGGAAGGCCTTTTTGAATGGTTGGTCATACCCTTTGGTTTGACAAATTCTCCAGCCAATTTCACGAGGATGATGGACAATATCCTATAACCATTCACCAATACTTTTGTAGTGGTGTATTTGGATGACATTCTAATTTACAGCAAGACTTGGGACAAACACTTGTAGCATATTCAGCAAGTTCTACACACCCTGCGGCAACACAAGCTATACGCCAACTTGGAAAAATTCTCCTTTGCAATGGACAGGGTCCATTACCTGGGCTACATCATTAATCAACATGGCGTACATGTGGATCCATCCAAGATCCAAGTCATCCATGACTAGCCAGACCCAACAACACTCACTGAGCTTCGGAGCTTCTTGGGCCTTACCAATTTCTACCGCAGGTTCGTGTCAGGATTCTCCCATATTAAATGGGCCCTCAGCCAAATAAACAGGGGTGGTGGTAAGGAGAAATTTGCGTGGCGCCAATCCTAGCAACAAGCGTTCAATTATTTGAAGCAGTGGTTGAGCTCAGCCCCAGTACTTTCACTACTGGACCTGCAACATCCCTTTGAGATCGAGATAGATGCTTTAGACTATGTTGTGGACGTCATTCTCACTCAGCACGGCCACCCCGTGGCCTATCATAGTGAGACATTATCAGATATTGTTTGTAAGTACCCTACTTACAACAAAGAAATGTACTCCATTGTGCAAGCCTGCCGCCAGTGGAGACATTACATTCTTTAGAAGGAGACAGTCATCCACACTGATCATAAGCCACTGCAATTCATGCAGACACAGGGAAAATTTCAGAATGACTGCCATCAAAAGTGATCCACATACTTGCAGCAATTCCACCTCAACATCAAGTATAAAACAGGAAGCACCAATTGCATCGCTAATTGCCTCAGCAGACCGCCAATCATGGCACTCACCACGGTGATAGTCTCTTGCAGCCATGAGACATCTGGATGGCACCAACTCTATGAGACAGACCCTGACTTCTCCACCACCTACCAAATGTTTGGTGCAAACGCAGTTGTCGATAATTTCCATCTTCGGGATGGGTTGTTGTGTTGTCTGGGCCATATCTGTGTTCCATCAAGTGTGCAAGCAAATCTGATCTGGGAAGCCCACTACAGTCGATTGGAAAAACACTTCGGTGTCAAAAAGACAGTGGCGATGCTACAGAAAAATTTCTACAGGCCGAAACTTTGATAGGAGTTCAAAAAGTATATTAGGTCCTGCACTGCCTACTCTATTGCTAAACTGACCACTAAGAAACAGGGCCTGTACACCCCTCTTCCTACTCCTGACAGGCCATGGGAATCCATCTCAATGGATTACATGTCGGGCCTCCCATCCACCAAGCGGGGAAATGACTATGTTTTTGTGGTTGTTGATAGCTTTTCTAAGATGACAATTCTGGTTACCTGCAAGAACAGCATCACAGCAGAGGCCACTGCCAAGATCTTCTTTGAACGAGTCTGGGTAGATTTTGGAATCCCACAAACCATTGTCTCATATCAGGATAGTCGATTTCTCATCACATTCTGGTCGAGCCTCTGGTCACTATAGGACACCAAGCTCACCAAATCCATGGCCTTCCACCCCCATACAGATGGCCAAACCGAGGTTGTAAATCAAATGATTGCACATATACTTCACATGTATAATTCAAAGCACCCTCTCACATGGGATGAGAGCCTTCCCTATGTCCAGCATAGCTACAACTGATCCCTACATATCTCAACTGGCCACAACCCCTTTCGCATGGGGTTGGGATTCCAACCATTGGGTCCCATAGATGTTGCACTTCCCCTTGCGGTCACCTCAACTGAATCATCTCCTGCTCCAACTGAAGTTGACAAAGCCACCTGGTTCATTGAGCAGATCTAGCACATCTGCCAATAGGCTCAGGATATCCTACAGAAGTCCAATGACAAGTACAAACAACGCCATGATCAACATCGGGTGCCACATAAGTTTCAGGTGGGTGACAAAGTTTGGTTGCACTTGCAGAAAGAACGCCTTACAAGACCCCATCAAAAGATTCACTCACTCCGTTATGGGTCATACACTATCACCAAGGCCATGGGGGATAATTCTTTTGAGCTCAACATTCCTCCTTTCCTTGGCTTGCACCCAGTGTTCAACGTGGATCTCCTTCACCCTTATTTCCCACCATTATTGGACACCTCAAAAGTAGAAGAACAACTGACACCAACAAATCTCAACCCTGACTGCATGCAATAGGCATCCAATGATCAGATTGTGGACACATAGATCGAGGGAACTTGACAACAAAGGATCCATTTTTATCTATTCATCAAAGCATGGGAACTCTGGCACCAAGGCAAGTGGCTCACCCGAGGCCAAATTCAACAGAAATTTCCTCATCTGATGGGGGACCTCAACGCAATGGAGACCATTGCTTCTTGAGGAGGGAGGATTGATCTAGATGGATATCAATGGCCACCCACCTTTTCCAACTTGCTCAAAATAGTTTTTTGACAATTTTGGCAATTTACTATTTTTAGCAGTTTTAACTTCTAAGGCCATTTTGAGGGCCTAAATGAAGGTTTTTATGGATTGAGATTATTAATGGTATACAAAGGCATTTTTTATCCCCCAAAATTAATCTCCTCGGTGATACCTTTCCAACGGGCTATCACACGCCTAAAACGGAGATCATATGCAAAAGTTATGACCCCAGGAAGTTGATGTACTAACTTACCCAAACAGGGCCCACATGACTTTTGGCGCTTCATCTCCTAGGGTTAGGTTTTTGGATGTCTAGGGTTTTTGGCATTATTTTTTATTATAAAAAGGCCTTCAGATCCTCATTGTTATCTTCTTCTTGCGAATGTGCACAGCCGTCACATCTCTTCTCATAGATAAGCTGCCACCATTCGAACAATCTTATTTTCGTTGCATGTTACAGTTTCAGCTTATTTCGTTATTCAATAGAAAACTAGTTTTATTGTATCTCTGTTATTTTTTGTTAAGCACATGTTAATAAAATTTATTCATTTCATTCTGCTCATAAAATCTAGATCAGTAAGCTACCCTTCAAATGCTTTAACCATGGAAAAGTAGGACATTTTGTTGCTAAGTGTCCACATGGGAAAAATTAAAGTAGTGATGATGAAGAAGATGATAACATTAAGAAACAGAGAAAACCTCATCAAAGGGGTAAGCGTGAAAATAATAAAAACTTAAAACCTCATCAAAGGGGTAAGCGTGAAAAAATAAAAACTTCCATAAGAAAAAGAAAAGTCTTTACTCCAAAGAGGAAAGTAGCTCATCTCAAGAGATCAAGGAAAGTATCTTTGATAGTGAAAGAGAATAAATTATTTTCATGGCCATAGAAACAAAGTGATCCAAATTATTTTGAGAATGAAATGAAGGTGGAGATATAATAAGGGAATTTACAGAGATATTTCAATAAACATAGAGATGTAGTAATGCACATTTTTTATTAGTGAAAGGAATGTACATAAACTGTAAAAATACAGAGTGAATAAACTCGCTAGAATGGTGGAAGCTTATCTCTGAGAAGAGATGTGATGACTACTCTCATTCGCAAGAAGATGATGTTTACAATGAGGCTCCAAAGGTCTTTTTAACATAAATAAAATACAAAATCCTGACCCTGGAAGATGAAATGTCAAAACTTTTGCGAGCCCCGATGGTGGTAGTTGATACATCAACTTCCTGAGGGCGTGACTTTTGCATATGATCTTTGTTTATGGAACATGATAGCTCGTTGGAAAGGGATAGTTGAGAAGAACACATTCCAACTAGGCCCAATACACAACCTTTTTCTTTGTTTTTGGTCCCAGAATGTCAAAAAACCATCTTTTAGGGCCTCAAAACAACCCCGGAAGTTTGGGACCCGAAAAACTATAGACATGGGAAGATTTGCACACAAGGGGAGAATTCTTTTTATGCATGATGGACTATGTTTCATTATAGGATTTCCATCAATGAAAAAGGGGGAAATTGTTGGAATTATTGTCATTGATGTCAAAGGATTAATTATTTCATTGATGTAATATTATGGAAGTACAATATGCACATCATTTCCAATGTTATCTTATATATATAGGTTTACAAGTATATTAAAAAAGGGGTGCAAGTGAAAAAGGAAAAAGTGAAATGGGGGCTTCAAGCCCATGGGTTTGGGGTATTTTACCAAGGTATTTGGGATTAATTGTTTAATTAAGGGAGATTTTCCTTCATGAATGGTTTTGAAAAAGTATAAAAAGAGAAATTATTAAGAGAAAATGTGTGTGTGAAAATGGATTAGCAAATATTGAATTGTGAAATCAGTTCTAGGTCATCTTGACATTGTCATGATAAACATTTTCTAGGATGTTTCAGACCTTGAAATTTGGAAGTGATGGAGGAGATATCTTGATGTAAATGTGGTACAAATTTCATATGATGGTTCGCTATACTTTCATAGATATTCCCTATGGAAGTTAGGGTTCATGAATGCTCCTGAAATCAGTTCCAAATAGGTCATCTTGGAACTTTTGCTATAAATTATTTTATGGGATGTTTCAGACCTTGAAATTTCGCAGGGATAGAAGAGAGATCATGGTGTACATTTGGTACAAACTTCAGATGTTTTTTCACTACTCTTTTAGAGATATGCCTTGTGGAAGTTAGGGTTCTTGAATGCTCCTGAAATCAGTTTCAAACATGTTTGCTTGGTAATTTCACTATAAATTATTTTTTGGGATGGTTCAGACCTTGAAAATTTACAAAGATAGAGGAGAGATATTGGTGTACATTTGGTACACATTTTAGATGTTGGATCTCTATACTTTTCGTGATATGTGTTGGCATGTTTACAGGCAGAGTTTCTTGTCATTGATGGAAAGAACACCAACAACGATGACATGTTTACATGCAAAGTGTGCTTGTCATTGATGGTAATAACATTGATGGAAAATAGGAAAGCAAAGAAGAACAACAACAGTGATGGAAAAAAATAATAACGAAGACGAGACCCACAGGAGAAGGTTCAGAGGCCGAAACCTTTGAATACTTAGAAAATCTTCTAATTCGGAAGAAATCGTAAGTTCAGGAGGAAGAGTGATAGTGGTCGTCAGATCAGTGTCCAGACAGGAGGAGCGTGTAGAAGAGGAGAACAAATCTCAGTTGTTGGATCTGGCCATGAAGGATCAACATTCGTTGGATCCAGAGATAAATGCACGAAGGTTAACCCTTTGGATGAGCATAGGAGAGAAAACTTGTTAGTCCCGAAGTTCCGAAGTAAGAAGGTATCGTCCATCGTCAAGACTGACAGGTGGCACATGATCCACAACTCCAGAGAAAATCACTTAGAGAGTTTCTCATTTTGAGATTTGAAATCCCCGAAGCCCATAGATCTGAAGAGACGGAGTAAAATTCAACCATCTGATTCAAGGGGACATGTATCATTAGATTGTGGACTCCAGGTAAAATGCTCTAGGAGAAAGCAAGTGAACGAGGACCATTGATTTGAGGAGGACAGGTTTCTGCAAATCATCAACTCTAAAATATTTACGTACAGAAGAAACGAGAGTTTGAGATTTGAAATCCACGAAGTCCGGAGACCAGGAGAGCTGAAATACATCCTCGACCATCAGATCATCCGAAATAGATTGCAGTCGTCAAATTGTTGAAAGAAGATCTCAAGCATCAGATCGTCCGAAGTAAATCTGGGTCATCTAATCCAGAAAAGACGTGGCGTAATCCTGTGGACTCCGAGTAAAGACCCAAAGTAAGCCTCAATCATCCAATCCAAAAAGACATGTAACAGACTACATCAACAGACCTCGTCAGCAAGGACATGTGGTAGACCACGTTGGTAAAAACATGTGGCAGACCACATCAGCAAAGGGCATATGGGAGACCACGTCATCAAGGATACAAGTCGTCCGATCTGAAAGATCACTTCAGGAGCATTCTCATCTGTTGATGATACTACAATGAAAATTGAGACTTGAGAATTTCGAAGTCCAAAGATGCAAAAGGACCATGGCCTTTGATCCGAAAGGGGCATGCGTCAGTAGATTGTCAGCTTTAGAATATTGACATATAGAAGAGAGAAGGGCTTGAGATTTGAAATATCAGAAGTCTGGAGACCCGAAGGAGATATCGATCGTTGATCGCGAAAGGGGACATGGGACCATTGATCTATTTGTTGATTGGGAGGACAGATCTGAATCATCAGTTTAGGAGCACCATCAAGATCATGATATTGACGGTCTCATCGCATTGCGTGGAGTGAAGGTGCGTGAATCTTAATTTTTCATGAGCGGGCCGCAATTGATACCATGGTTTTGATGAAAATGTATGTGTCAGCTCGAGGTAAATTGTGGGGAAAAACTCAGTTTGATTCAAACCACCTTTGGACGTGCCCACAATTGTATGGTCACATGAGTTCATCTCTCAAGTTCATATCAATAAACAGAGCCCACACTCACCAGACTGAGATCCGGAAGCGTCTTTTGAATAGGTGTTTGGTCATCACCGGTGGTCACATGAAGGAAGGGGCATAGAAGCCAAAGAAGCCAAAAATGACTAACTGTAGTTACCAGAGATGATGAAGAGTTTCAACTTCCAGAGAAGCCAAACGAATCTTAGGATAACGCCCGCTAGTGATGAACAGGTTCAGGATAACTGCCATATATGCCAAAGAACCTTGGCATAACGACCATTAATGATGAACGGACTCAGAATAAATGCCATAGAAGACGAAGAGTTGCAATGATGATCACACAGAGAACTTGGCGTGAGAAAGAAATGCAAAATAGAGGATACTGCGAGCCTTTTTCCATGGTGATGCATGTGGGGAGGATGAGACGTAGTGCATAATCTGAATGGGAGATCAGTGGCACAAAAAGAGTATGCAGAGGCAACACATAGTATAAAAGGCAGAAGAGAAGCTGAACATAATTGGGTGTTCAATGTAGGAAGAAAAAGAGCAGAGGATAGAAGCTGAACAATGCATAAGAAGAACTAAGTATAGAAGTTGAAGAAGGCAAAGAAGACATTGAGTTGTAACAGGCTATATCAGAGACAAAGCAAGTAAGTAAATTTTTGTAAGATTCAATCAGGGTGGTAGGGAGGTGCTAGGGAGGACCGTTGTCCTCAGAGTTTCAAGTGGGTGCTTGAACACAAGGAGTTGTAGCTTCCATCTGGTTGCAGCTAGAAAAACCAGGGTGGTAGGGTGGTGCAAGGGAGAACTATTTTTCTCTGTTATACTGATTGGTGCCTGTGTGACTGGAAGTTGGTGCTTCCATCTAGTTGGTGTTGGAACACTCAGGGAGTTGGTGCTTCCTTCTAGTGGGTTCTAGAGAAAAAATATATTCGATACTCTAAGCAAGTTGTTGCTTATAAAACAGAGGTGGTAGCCTCAAAAGGAGTTGGTGATCATAAGAATGATAATGTATAGAAAATAAAGACTACTTATCATATCAAGAAGAAGAGGCTTTTCCTTTTATGGGTTTCCTCAGGAAATATCTGTCTCTATATATTTCATGTGTGTGATTGATGTTGAATATTCTATTACTTACTTCCCTGCATTATTGTGATCATCATTGATCCACCCCTCCCCCTCTCTATTGTACAACAACTGATTTACCCCTCCCCCTCTCTATTGTACAACAATTGGTATTAGAGCCAGTTCCTTTTATATAAGGGTAGATCCTAGAGCTTAAACATGACTATCCATGAAGGAACTTCAACCAATAAGGCCCCCCTATTCAATGGAACAAACTTTGCCTTCTGGAAAGTTAGGATGAGAACCTACATAATGGCTTTAGGTGCAGATGTCTGGGATGTGGTAGAGACTGGTTATGTAAAGCCGGTTGTACTAGCTTCTAAGGATGACAAGTTAGAATTCATATTCAATGCTAAGGCTATGAATGATATTCTGAGGGGGCTTGCAGAAGCAGAATTTGTAAAAGTTATGCACTTAGAATATGCCAAAGAAATGTGGGACAAACTCATTAGCAGTTATGAAGGTAATGAGAAGTTAAAGGAAGCCAAGCTTCAAACCTACATAGTATAATTTGAAAAGCTAAAGATGAAATAGAATGAAATTGTTGGGAAGTACTTTCTGAGAGTTGAAGAAATAGTAAATGCAATGAAAGGACTTGGTGAAAAAATCAAGGAAGCCTATTTAGTTCAGAAAATTTTGAGATCTCTACCAGATAGGTTTCAACCCAAAGGTCTCTGCTATACAAGAACTTAATGATCTAAAATCTTTTCCTTTTGATCAACTTCTAGGAACATTAACTTCATATGAAATGAGGATAGTTAAAGGTAAACCCACCTCTAGAGAAACATCATTTAAAGCAGATAAGAATGAGGATTTTGAGCCTGATGAAATTGAAGAAAAAATTGTGAGAAGACTAAAGAAAGGATCAGGAAGCTACCAAGGCAAACTGCCCTTCAAATGTTTCAACTATGGTAAGATAGTTCATTTTTCATCTAAGTGTCATAACAAAAGAAAGGATTAGACATATGATGATGAAGAGAAGCACAAACACAACAAGGTCTATAAAGAGAATAATTTTAAGAAGAAAAGCTTTTGTGTAAACAATGATGATGATCCCTCATATGATGAAAGCAGTGACTCTTCTATTAAAGATAAGGTTAATGACTTTATGCTAATGGCCAAAGAGGATTATGAGAATAAAAGAACAGGAAGTGATATTAATGATGAAGAATCTGTGGTTGAATTGGAAGGAGAACTGATCAGTGCCCTAGAAGAAATTGCTAGACTCAGATTTAAGAAGAAAAAGAAAAAAAAAATGTTGATACAGTTCGAGAAAGACAGTAAAAAACCCAATGAAGACTTTTCCTTACTAAAAGTGCAATTAGAAGAGGAAAAGAAAATAGAGGACATTTTGAAATAACAGTTATCATAGAAGAAGGTAATATGTGAAGCTTTGGAAGAAGAGGTAGTAAAAACAAGAAAAGATATGGAGAAGTTTAAAGCATTGTATCTCCAAAATATTCCAAGCATTAAAGCCTCAACAGAACTAAATGCCATTCTAAGCAAACTGAGATATCCTTTGTTGAATACTGGTTTAGGTTATATAAGTGGTTCAAGCAGCAAACAACGAGAAAACAAAGAGCCAATAAAGATGATCAAGTTCCAAGTCAACAGACAATGAGACCATGTGAGTACTATGCCTCTAAAACCTAATCAAGACAAGATAATCCCTCATAAAAAACAAAGATATCAGAAGATGGAGCAACAAATTCCAAGAAGAAGGTCATCCTTCAGGTACCAAAATTTCTTCCATGGTTATTGTTTTTACTGTTCTAATTTTGGTCATAAGATTGCAAATTGTCAAATTAAGCTTAGAGACATGCAACTGAGGAGGTCAGAGACATGCAACTGAGGAGGTCAAGAAATAAACAATCTTTGCAACATAGAACTAATCCACCAATGAGTATACAATGTAGCACCAATCACTTTGATCTATTGAAAAATGAGCTCAAATTTTATAGTTGTCATGACTTCGGCCACAAAGCTGCAAACTACCATATGAAGAATTACAAGGCATATCTAAGGATAAATACCTTAGCTATAAATGCCATCACATGTAAAAAAAAAGATAGTGAAAAATGTGGTCCAGTACTTTCAGCTCAAAAACAAAAATATCCCTGGTATATGGACAGTCGATGTTCCAAGAACATGATTCGAGACAAGGATAAGTTTTTGTCTATAAGTAAAATAAAAACAAGAAATGTAACCTTTGGAAATGATGAACTAGGTAAATTCATGGGTAAAGGGATGGTGATTTTGAGTAATGGTAAAGGAAAGCACCAAGATGTTCTGCTTGTAGATGGGCTGAAACATAATTTGCTCAATGTAAGTCAAATGCGTGACAGAGGATGTGAAGTAGTGTTCACTTCCAAATATTGTAAGATAAAGTCTGTAAACTTAGGACAAGTGGTGGCTAAAGGCATAAGGACAGAAAATAATGTATATGTGCTGAAAGAAGATAGAGAAGAGTGTCATCTAAGAAAACATGATGAAAGTTGGTTATGGCATAGGAGACTTGGACATCTAAACTTTGACCACTCATTCAAGATCAAAAACATTGAGGTAGTAAAAGATCTTCCAAGAATATCAAAGCCACAAGATTCTGTGTGTAAACCCTGCCAAGTAGGAAAGCTAACCAGGATGCAGTTTAAATCCAAGATTACTTCAATTACTTCATATGGATTTATGTGGACCATCAAGATAGGAAGGCACAGGGAAGTAAAACTACTTTATGATAATCATTTATGATTACTCCAAACTCACTTGGGTTGCTTTTCTCAAAGAAAACGCTGAAGGATTTGAGAAATTTAAAATATTTAAGGCTTTAACTAAGAATCAAACAGGCAACAGGTTAAAATAAGTAATATTAGACAGGGGATGAGAATTTATGTCAGGTGATTTCAAGGAATTATGTGATAAACATGGGATCAAGAGAGAATACACAATCCCAGGAACTCCACAACAAAATGGAGTAGTTGAGAGGAAAAACATAACAGTTCGTAAAATGGCCAGGTCAATGATGAATGAGAAGAACATTGGTCAAACTTACTGGGTAGAAGAAATACACACAACACTCCATATTATTAACAAAGCCCACCTCAGACCACATATAACAAGACACCTTATGAATTGTGGTATGGAAGACATGCTTCAATCAAACACTTCAAAGTCTTTGGGAGTAAGTGCTACATAAAGAATAATAATGAAAACCTTGGCAAGTATGATGACAGGGCTGATGAAGGCATGTTCTTAGGATATTCTACCAATAGTAAAGGATATAGATGCTTTCATAAAAGATTGCATAAATTAGTCGATTGCATTGATTTAAAGGTTGTTGAAGGAGTCACAGTAAGAGAGATGAACAATATTGAGTCTACTACAGAGGACACAGCTGAAACTGAAGACGAACATGTCCAAGAATTAGATGGAGAAGAGACACCCAGACAAGAAGAGTCAAGACAACAATCAACATCAAATCCTTCCTCCAAAATTACTCAAAAGAATCATCCTAAAAAGTCAAATAATTGGTGAGAAAGACAGAGGTGTACAAACCAGGAGAAGGATAATCAAAGACACCGAGCAATCACATATAGCCTTCATATCCATGGTAGAACCTAAGAACTTTAATGAAGCCAGTAAAGATGTAAATTGGTTAAAATAAATGAATGAGGAACTTGACCAGATTGAAAATAATGACACTAGGGAACTCGTTCCTAGGCCAACAAATAAAAATGTAATAGGATCCAAATGGGTCTACAAAAACAAGATGAATCAGCAAGAAAATATTTTAAGAAATAAGGCTAGATTGGTCTGCTAAGGATATGCTCAAATAGAAGGACCAGATTTTGATGAAATATTTGCGCCCGTAGCAAGATTAGAAGCTATTAGAATGTTTCTTGCCTATGCTTGTCATAAACAGTTTAAAGTCTATCAAATGGATGTCAAGTCATCTTTTCTAAATGGAGATCTAAAAGAAGAAGTATATATGGAACAACTAGAGGGT
This sequence comes from Picea glauca, assembly GCA_000966675.3. Classification (NCBI taxonomy): domain Eukaryota; kingdom Viridiplantae; phylum Streptophyta; class Pinopsida; order Pinales; family Pinaceae; genus Picea; species Picea glauca. The sequence continues at coordinate 136,192 of JZKD02S1832220.1, read as the reverse complement.
TTCCAACTATCAGATAACCCTGACTTTGTCTACAAGTTGAAGAAAGCCTTATATGGGTTGAAGCAAGCTCCTCGTGCCTAGTATTACAGACTGGATAAGTATCTTCAAGAAAAAGGGTTCAAGAGAGGAACAATTGACAACAATCTATATATCAAAACAGAGGGTAGTGATTTTCAAATTGTGTTTGTCTATGTAGATGACATCATATTCGGAAGCAATAATGCTTCATTGGTACAATGGTTTGCTTCTGCCATACAGTCTAAATTTGAAATGTCTATGATAGGGGAACTGTCTTTTTTTGTAGGTCTGCAGATTACTTAGAGGTCTGAAGGAATATTGATTTCTCAAGAGAAATATCTAAAAGAAATGTCGAAAAGGTTTCAAATGGAATATTCTACACCTATGATCACTGGATCCAAGTTAAGCAAGGATGATGACTCACCTGATGTTGATCAGAGTTCATATAGGTCTATGATAGGCAGCCTATTGTACATCACAACATCTCATCTAGATATAATGCATGTTGTTGGAATGGTAGGAAGGTATCAGGCTGCACCTAAATAGAGTCATTTGTTAGTTGTCAAAAGAATATTTAGATACTTGAAAGGAACAATGAACTATGGCCTATGGTATCCTAGGAATCATAATTTTCAACTATCAGTCTATTGAGATGATGATTGGTCTAACTGTGTGGATGAAAGGAAAATAATGAGTGGAGGTGCATTCTTCTTGGGAGATTCCCTTGTAGCATGGTTGAGCAATAAGCGAGGTTCCATTTCCTTATCAACTATAGAAGATGAATACATTGCAGCTACCACTTGCTATACCCAATTATTGTGGATGATTCAGACACTTGCAGGCTTGGAGGTAAAATATAATGCATCGATCCCAATTCATTGCGATAATACTAGTGCAATTAGTGTGTCAAAGAATCTTGTATTTCACTCAAAGACCAAACATATACCCATCAAGTATCACTTCTTGAGGGAATAGGTCACCAACATTGTTGTTTCTTTGCGTTATATTCCATCCAAAGATCAGATTGTTGATATCTTCACTAAACCACTTGCAAAAGATCAGTTTGAGTATATACGCCAGAAGTTGGGTGCGACCCCATTATCAAGCTAAATAGTCCATCTGATTAGGGGGAGTTTGTGTTGGTTTCATATCTGATACCTCTGAAAAGTACTGCAATGGCTCAGGGGGAGAATGTTTTCTTTCACATTGATGTCAAAGGGGGAGAAAAGGTGTGGTCTGGATACTACAGTTGGAGGTCTAAGTAGAACAGTGCAGTCTTTCAGGGTTGCCATCAATGCCAAAGGGGGATATTGTTGGCATGTTTACATACAGAGTTTCTTGTCATTGATGGAAAGAACACCAACAATGATGGCATGTTTATAGGCAGAGTGTTCTTTTCATTGATGGCAAGAACAACGATGGAAAATAGGAAAGCAAAGAAGAACAACAACAACGATGGAAAACAAGAATAGCGAAGACAAGACCCACAGGAGAACGTTCGGAGGTTGAAACCTTTGAATACTTAGAAAATATTCTAATTTGGAAGAAATCATAATCTCAGGAGGAGGAGCGACAGTGGTCATCGGATCAGAGTCCATACATGAGGAGTGCATAGAAGAGGAGAACAAATCTCAGTCGTTGGATCTGGCCGTGAAGTATCAACAATCGTTGGATCCAGAGATAAATGCATGAAGGTTAACCCTTTGGATGAGCGTAGGAGAGAAAACTTGTCAAAGTCCCAAAGTTCTGAAGTAATTAGGGGCTGTCCATTGTCAATAATGACAAGTGGCACACAATCCAAAACTCTGAAGCAAATCACTTTGAGAGTTTCTCAGTTTGAGATTTGAAATCCTAGAAGCCTGGAGAGCCGGAGTAAAATTAAACCGTATGATTCAAGGGGACACACGTCGTTACATCGTGGAATCTGGGTGAAACACTCCAGGAGAAAGCAAGTGAACGAGGACTATTGATTTGAGGAGGATAGGTGTCTACAGATCATCAACTCCGAAAGATTGACATATAGAAGAAACCAAAGTTTGAGATTTGAAATCCCTGAAGTCTGGAGACCCGGAAAGCCAAAATACATCCTCGACCATCATAACATTCGAAATATATCATCTGAATAAGATCTCAAGCGTCATATCGTCCGAAGTAAATCTGGGTTGTCTGATCCAGAAAAGATGTGGCGTAATCCTGTGGACTCTGGGTAAAGAACCAAAGTAACCCTCAACCATCTGATCCAAGAGGACATGTGGTAGACTACGTTAGTAGACCTCATCAGCAAGGACATGTGGCAAACCATGTCGAAAAAAACATGTGGCAGACCACATCAGCAAAGGGCATATGGGAGACCACGTCATCAAGGATACAAGTTGTCTGATCTAAAATATCACTTCGGGAACATTCTCATATGTTGATGATACTACAGTGAAAATTGAGACTTGAGAATTCTTAAGTCAGGAGACGTGAAAGGATCGTAGTTGTTGATCTGAAAGGGTCAGTAGATTGTTAGCTTCGGAAGATTGATGTATGGAGGAGAGAAGGGGTTGAGATTTGAAATCTCATAATTCTAGAGACCTGAAGGAGATATCGATTATTGATTGAGAAAGGGGACACAGGACCATTGATCTAGTTGATGATTGAGAGGAAATATCTAAACCATCAGTTCAGGAGCATCGTCAAGATCGTGAGATCGATATTTTCATCGCATTGCGGGGAGCGAAGGTGCACGAATATTAATTTTTTGTGAGTGGGTCGCAATTGATACAATTGTTTTGATGAAAGGGTTCATGTCAGCTCAAGGTAAATTGCGGGGTGAAAAACAGTTTGATTCAAACCACCTTTGGATGCACCCATAATCATATGGTCACATGAGTTCATCACCCAAGGTCATATCAAGAAACGGAGCTAGCACTCACCATACTGAGTTCGGGAAGTGCCCTTTGAATAGGCGTTTGGTCATCGTCGGTGGTCATGTGAAGGAAGGGGCATAGAAGCCAAAGAAGCCAAAAACGACTAACTGTAGTTACCAGAGATGACGAAGAGTTGTGACTTCTAGAGAAGCCAAAATAATCTCAGGATAATGCCCACTAGTGATGAATAGGTTCAGGATAACTTCCAGAGAAGCCAAAGAATATTGGCATAACAACCACTAATGATGAACGAACTCTGAATAACTACCAAAGAAAATGAAGATTTGCAATGATGATCACGCAGAGAACTTGGTGTGAGAAAGACATGTAGAACAGAGGAGACTGTGAGCATTTTTCCATGGTGATGCATGTGGGGAGGATGAGATGCAGTGCATAATCTGAAGGGGAGATATGTGGTGCAAAAAGAGTATGCAAAGGAATCACAAAGTATAAAAGGAAGAAGAGAAGCTAAATAGAATTGGGTGTTCAACGTAGGAATAAAAAGAGTAGAGCATAGAAGTTGAACGATGCATATGAATAACTGAGTATAGAAGCTGAAGAAGGCAGAGGATACATTGAGTTGTAACAGACCATATTAGAGATAGAGAAAGTAAGTAAAGTTTTGTAATATTCAATCATGATAGTAGGGAGGTGTTAGGGAGGACTATTATCCTCAGAGTTTCAAGTGGGTGCTTGAACACAAGAAGTTGTATCTTCCATCTGGTTGCAGCCAGAAAAACCGGGTTGGTAGGGTGGTGCAAGGGAGAACTATTGTTCTTTGTTATACAGGTTGGTGCTTGTGTGACTGGAAGTTGGTGCTTCCATCCAGTTGGTGTTGGAACACTCAGGGAGTTGGTGCTTCCTTCTAGTGGGTGATAGACAAACCAGAGAGTCAGTGCTCTTAGCAAGTCACTTCTTGTAAAACAGAGGTGGTAGCCTCAAAAGGAGTTGGTGCTCATAAGAATGATAATGTACAGAAAATAAAGACTACTTATCATATCAAGAAGAAGAGGTTTTTCCCTTTATGTGTTTCCTCAAGAAATATATTTCTCTGTGTATTTCATGTGTGTGATTGATGTTGAATATTCTATTTCTTACTTCCCTGCATTATTGTGATAATCATTGAGTGTTTTGTAAAGAGTTTAAAATAGGCATAATTATTTAAGCACAGTCACAACTGATTCACCCCCCCC
>JZKD02S1832220.1:106540-132054 GCA_000966675.3 Picea glauca | reverse complement strand
ATGGAAGTTAGGGTTCCTGAATGCTCCTAAAATTAGTTTCAAACAGGCCAACTTGGCATTTTCACTATAACTTATTTTCTGGGATGTCTCAGACCTTGAAATTTTTTAGAGACAAAGGAGAGATCTTGGGGTGCATTTGGTACAAATTGGAGATGTTGGTTCACTATGATTTCAGAGATATGTCATGTGGAAGTTAGGGTTTCTAAATTCTATTGAAATCAGTTTCAATCAGGTTAGCTTGGAATTTTTACTATAACTTATTTTGTGGGACTCTTCATACTATGAAAATTTTAATGAACAGACTATACATATAGAAGTATGTCAGGTAAAAATTTTAGAATCAAATTTTCAAAATTGGATACATGGCATGATGTACAATTCATTCTTGGGAAGAGGCACAAAACAACAAGGTTTGAGAAAGTTACCATTTGGAAATTCAAATTTTGGTCTGACCTAGAAAAGGCATAAGTAGTGAGAAGACCTGATGAAGGTAGAAGTAGTGAGTAGACCTAGTGAAGGTAGAATCAACAAGTAGACCTGGGGAAGAAATAAGTACCAAGAAGACTCGATGAAGGTTGGTGCAAATCACACACAGATATTGGTGTCTCTTTCTAAGTTGGTGCTTAGCGGCAGGGATTGGTGTCTACGAAGATATGTAAAATATTGGTGTATCTTGCTAATTTGGTGCTTAGCGGTGGAGATTGGTATCTCCAGTATATTGGCGTCTACAAATATCTATAAGAGATTTTTGTCTCTTGCTAAGTTGGTGCTTAGCGGTGGGGATTGGTGTCTATGAAGATCCGTAAGAGTAGGTTGGTGCCTACAAGGATTTTTCACCAATGGGGATTGGTGTCTCCAGTAGGTTGGTTCCTAAAACTATTTGTAACAGTAGGTTGGTTCCTAAATAATTATAAAGAGAATTTTTTTGGTTTTCTCCCAAAATGGTTTCCACATAAATCTTGTGTTTCGTGTTCTACAATGTGATTGTTTTCTTATGGTTGATAAATGTTTGAAAAAGTAAAAAATTATCTTATACTGATTCACACTCCCTCTTAGTATAAATGTGTTCTCAATAGTAAACACTATGTACCCAATCCCAAGTTTCCCACCCCCCCTCCTCAGATACTCTGGGGGAAAAACCCTACACAACCCATGAATACATTACACCGATTAGGCATGCAAATTCAAGGAAAAACTATGGGCCATCATACACCCTGTTGACACTCGAAACTGAAATGGGTTGCAGCAAATCAATCTCGAGGCAACCTTGAACCACTTTGGATTAGAAGTTGCCCTCCTCCAACCCGAGAGGGATCTCTCGAACAATGTCACAAAATAATCTTCAGTAATCTTAAAAAAGGTGGGCAGATTTATGGGTAAATGATGGTCTTGGATTTTTAGAGTTTGGGGGTTAAACCAGGGGAATGGTCCATTGGGCATGGAGTCAAATGAAAACCGAAGGAAGGAGACAATAGTAAAGATCATTTAACTTATGGAAAATGAGGCAAAGTAAGTCTATCTTTCAGCGCTTTGATAATTGTGGTGTGGTAGCAGAAAAAGGAAAGGAAAGGCCAATGTAGCAGAGAATATATGCAGAATTCTGGAAGTATAGGTTGGTCTTACACCCGCTGATAGCTGGTGCAAAGGAAAGGCAGCAAACAATTACAGAAAACCAAAATCCATTCGCTATAGTAGTGGTTGTACTAAAGTATAACGAAGCACATCAGTTAGAAGAAAATGAAATGAAATGCATTCATGACCGAATAAGGAAGAAATAAACAATACGGTAATGACAATATCAACTTCGGGTAAGGAACGTATAAATGAAGTCCAGAAAAATTTAACACAGCTGAAAAAAAAGAAGAACATGCTGAAAGAAATCAACCGTGATGAATCTCACAGTCACAGGTAAAAAATCATCTTTAATTCTCATTCCTGGTTTACAAAATAACTCAGCAATTACAATGAACCCCTCTTCGAAAGAGGTTTTCCCCCCAGCACTGCACTCATGCATCCCTCCCTCTATTTCTGTTACATCAACACCTATTTAATTCCTCTCACCCACAATACGTTACATCACTCATATCTCTGCGTTTACAAAAAATAATCTAAAAGAAATATGAAATGCTTCATCTTCATGGAAAACTGCAACTGCCAGGTGTTCTGTCGTTTGGGGGTGCCTCCCCTTCGAATTCCCGGTGATGACTGTTCGGTGTCTCGTATCATGAATCTTCTGAAGTTCTCCAACTTAATCAATGGGATTTATTTCTGAGATCGCCAGCAATAACTGAGTCCATGCCATTCAAGAAAAGGATTGAAGAAAGATGTTTTCAGTAAAAACGACTCCTTCCATCATTTCGATGAATATTGTTTATCCCCATGTCCAAGGGAGAAGGTTTTTACGAGATGAACCCTGCAATGGATAACCTGAAGCTAAAATATTTAAGTTCTTCAACTTGAGTTTATATGCATCTGCATTTTCCTGTGCCTGCTTCAGACGATCTCGCTTTTGAAAAATTTTATCCTCATGAAATGCAACAGACTGAATAAAATGCTCCACCCTTGTCAAATTTACCTCGCCTGCATCTGCTATCATTTGACCCGTTCTAATAAAAATAAAGTATCTCAACCAAAAAAAACTGAAATCGAGAACTCCGCGGTGCATAAGTTTTCCTCCATACCAGTACACAAAAGGCACATAGCATAGTGCGATAAACTGACTTGTCCCCAGGGCCAATCCTACGTACCATGACCGTTTCTTAATCTCCTCGTGTGGACTTGCATGTGCGAAGTCAAACAACTGAATAAATTTGTCCTGAGAGCAAAAGGTTGTTATGGTGCTATGATGCGTAAAACATTTTGAGGCCACTTGTCTTCCTTCATCCCGTGCTTTAGCAAATTTACGCAATATGGTCTGGAGGAGAAATTTTCTAGTGTAGAAACAAACAACCAGTAGGGGATGCACACTGATTAACACAATAGAAAGTTTCCACGATAAGGCTAATTCTAGAACGAAGGACACAATAATTCCAGAGATACACTCCACTAATAGTGAAAGACGGTCCGCAACCAAGGATTTCACAATATTAACTTCTTTAGCCAGCCTTGAGCAAACTGCTCCATTGGAATTTTGGTCCAGATCGAACGAGCTGACTTCGAATGTAAGAATTTCCAAAAACATTCTTTGCTAGATCCTTCTTGATAGAAACTCGCCTGTCCTTGCAAAGTTGTAATGTTGAATCAACTTCGTTATGAAAACCAGAACTGTAAGAGCTATAAAAGTGATGCAATAGATTCTGGTTTTATGACTTAGCTCATTTCTGTCTATGACAAACAACACAGAAGCCATTTTTTCTAGAGTAAAAGAATACACTATTTGAATAACACCACATCCAAAGGCGCCTAAGCAGCTCATCACAGTTCTTTTCTTCGGGTGCATTCAATACAAGCAATATCACATAATTGGGTTCCTATTGACGATTTATTCATGTCATTTTGTTGGCTCCCTACATCGTTCTGGTCCTCTTCATGGGCATTCTGCTCCCTCTGCTGAGTTGTAGCTCTCATTACCCTTATTTGTCATTCAACAATAAGAACAGTACTATTGATATTGTGGTCAGCGCAATTCCGACAGAGCAACCTATTATAATCGCCGCCATGTGTTGAGGTCGAGTACCATCGGTGGGGAATTTGTCCGGATGAGATGTGCCATCGCGACTATAGCAAAGAAACATTGTAGGTTTTGATATATCATAACCACAATTCCCATTACTATTCAAACAATCTCCACGTCTTTGATCTCTATTTCGGTCTACCTGCCATGTTACCTCAAAGCTCGTCGATATATTTGCGAGATACACGATTCATGCTGAAACTTTCACGAAGATGGATGGGTTAAACAGTTTAATAGAGCATGCTTCCGTTCCGGAGCATTTAGAAGAAACGGTCGACAGAATGAAGGGGTGGAAGGAGGCTTATCTTTGTGCACCACGTCTCGATGGACTGACACAGAAGCATTTGAACTCGATCTACTATACGTGCCCGAACTCCTCATTGTCAAAGACAGGTCTCGCATGTAGGGGGTTTTGAATCTGTCATCTGGCTTATCTGTCGTGGCATGTTGCAGTTGCACAAAAATAGTGTATGCTCCGTTAGAGGTGTAGGTGGATAAAGAGTGCCACCTGGTGGCGATGGAGACAATCTGTTGAGCTCTGTGGGTGACCCTTGTAGCTTTCTTCTCATCTTTGGCACTAGTAATTCTGGCTTTCATATTTTTATGCGGTTCTTCAGTCATACAAAATGCTTTGGCTTTGTCAGCTAACAATTGTACCAAACGCAATCGAAGTTCTTCTGCTTCTAACACCAGAACTGCTCTCTCCCCATATACCTCACCCACACCCGTATCATAGGCTTCTTTTGTAGGCACAAGCATTTTCCTCAATTCCTCGACCTTCGACAATTTTCCAAACCACCATTTGTTGCCTCTTCCTTTGCACGTTGAGCCACAATCTCTTCACAGTCTACCTCGGCCCTCAAGGAGCGAATCAAATTCATAGCTTCTATCAATTATTTCTCGTCTTCCTTAGCCTTGGAAACCAAACCTTCCAGAGTATCAATGTTCACGATCTATATAATCTGGCTACAAGAAAGTGAAGCATTTTCAACACTGATAAATGAGCATCCTGTATCAATCTCCACAGTCTCATTGTCTTTCTTGAAGCCACTTGAGAAAATGGTATCTTGAATTGTTTGAATAGGAAGTCTATCTGTAGATTCATTTCCTGAGGATTCAACTGCATTAAGAGATTCTATTGTTCCCTCAATGATTGAAAAGTTTGATTGGGACTCAGTTGCCCTTACAACTGTTCTTTCCATGAATTGTTTTTCTTCTTCATAACTGCTAACATTCATGGTGTCCCTATGAGGAAGTTGACCAATTGAAATCTCTGAATCGACCGTACCAGTAACTTTATAGCTCACTGAATTGTTGCTAGATTTATCGACACTGATATTGACATCCTCAAGTTGTAATAAAGATTTTTCACTACAATGCAGGTGATCACCTTTAATTTCTCTCATATCATCCAATTGAGAGCTGAAACATTTTCTCTCAATTCTAATTTTGGATAGGGTCAAGTTAAACTAACCAGAGGAATTAGAGGTCTCGATGGTGGTTTCAGCACATAGCTTCTTAGGTAGGTGCAAAGAACTATTTTCTATGATATGGTAGGTCAAGGAATTATCTGACAAAGAGCTGTCATGTTCCGCATTAATTTCAGTTCGATTTGGATCTGCAACAATGCCTTCAAAATCTGATCTTCTATCTGTAGATATTATTTCATGCAAAGGAAAAGAGGGTGGTGTTTGTATATCAAGGAATCCCATTGGTGCTTGGGATAAAAAACACTGAGTAGAGCAATTTCCGAAATCTGTTACAATACACCCAAATTAGTGGGGGAGGACCCTCAACATCATATAACCCCTATGGAAATCCACAACAGATTCATCCATACTATCCTTTTCCCATTCCCCCTCATCCCACTACCCTAACACCATAAGGGAAACAACAAGTGGGGGTAAACTTTGTCCAACCTTATCCCATGGAAAAGGTTCAAGTATTTGAACAACTTAAGTAAATCCTGCCACTCATTCAAATAATTCCAAAAATAAAAGGAATAATAAAGCCAATGCAAACTAGGGATGGGGGGGAAACCCTCTAACAGGGGAAAATCCTATTTCTGATAATAAAAACCAGAATATTGGCAACACCAATGGCCAATAATGACAAGGAAAGAATAACAACCTAAAAACTAACTTTTCTTGCGCATTATGCGGTGAGTATGGGAATTACACTCACCATTGTCTCCAAATTATTGACTATAAGAAAATGAAGGAGTTTGTGAATGCACAAAGACCCCCTTCCCTTTAGGGTGCCCCACAAAATCCATAAAAATTCCTTCAACCCCAAACAACAAAGGTTCTACAAAACCCACTCCCCCATCAGGGAGTGATCACCACACAACAATAAGTGAAACCCCCTATGCATCATATGGATCAGTACCCTAACCCAAGACAATATCAATCTAGAAATCTTGTATATCACAATAGTTTCCTCACAACAGAGGGGGGGATCCTCCTCCAAACTTGCAAGTGTCAATACACCATGCCTCCCGATTCTAGTCCGACCACTTTGGAAGAACCACAATTACTAGCAGGTCAACCTTTGATGATCCCGCGTACTAGTAGTGACCCCCCCATGAGTACCCCAAGCACATTTAAGGAAGAATATCCATAACCCACATGCTAGGGAAACACATATCTATAGCCTCATTGAATATTTGGCTCAATCCCCTGCAACCATGTTTGTACTAGAGGTTTTTCAAACCTATCCTTCACAAAGGAAATCCTTGTTATCAACGTTGGGGGAAATCAACCCTACAAATCCCCACCTCATTAATTTTGATTTGGATAACTTAGAACCTCTCCTACACTCGTTGGTAGCTTTCCAAATCTCTGTCACTTAGAATGAGTTGAGAGTCCTTTGTGGCTTAGATGTGAATAAGGCTCTCCACCTATGGAGTCTCAACCTCTCACTCATCGATCTTAGTTTGGACTGGTGAAGGATAGATGTCTTTCAACATACGGTCCAAAACTCTCAGCATTATATGGGCCCTTTCCCACCTCTAGGACTTGGTACGATCACCCTTAGGCCTTTCAAGGCTCTTCCCGGGGAGATAGTTCCTTCATGCAGGACCGTCGTCTTCTTTCTATCTCTCTTCGGCTTGTTGTTAGTGGAGAATACATGACCAACTGCAAGCGACAAATGAGGTAGTTCGTGAAGTTGAAATACCTGATTTAGAATAGATGTTGGTCCATGAAAATGGGATCAACAGTTCTCTGCCCATGGGATTTGGGGTGACCACCACATAATATTCAAAGCATAGTTCAGAGAAATTTTTTGATATGGGGTTCTTGTAGTTGGTGAACTGTAGGATGGGTCCCTTGCCCAGTATCTGAACTAGAAAATAGTCATGAATATTAAATAGTAAGGCATTGAGCCACCTGTGTGGACTATAGGTTGTGAAGTACCTCTCGCATACTAGAAGGGGCCATGGGGTCGGGGAATTCCCATAGGAACATGAATTTTTGATACAACTCATGTGGATGGATGAAATAGATCTGTGATTGATCACTCTACAACTATTGGAAAGACTATTTGTGGATGATTGTTGTCTCTCTATGAATGAAATGATGTTGGCATGGGGAAGTATAAATAGCCACCAAGTAAATTTCCCACATGAAAAATTGCTCTGTTGGGCATGTGCTCGGGCGTGCCGGTTATAATTATTGTAATGATGGTTCCCAATTCACTTGGTCTATGAATAATTTGTACTCCCCACTAGACTGTACAACCGTAAGACTGAATTAGTTTTTGCAATGTGTCATCCTAACTATATGTGACCTATAGTGTTGTGTAAGTTTTCCAAATATTATTGCTTGAAATTTTTCTCCTATTAATTTCCATATGTCTTGTACTAGATATGTGTGGGCTCACTGTTATGACCTCTGGCCTATACATTTCTCCTGATTTTGCACATATCATGAAATTCCCAAAATATTTTGACGAGGAAACTTTTCCTATCTACCTTGATGACTTGTCCATGTCCTATCATATCACTAAATGTATAATTATACCTACTTTACTACCTAGATACCTACTTCCTGCTCTACTCTAACTCTAACAATTGTGGGTGTTTTTACAATGCACTTGACCCTTGCAAGTCATAATAGACCTTCAATCTACTCCCATTAATGATTTTTTTGAGGGGGTGACCCTATAATGTTTTTGCCTTTGTTTCCCCTACTTCACTAATGTATACTAAGTGAAATGGGCCTAACCATTGCATGCACAACTTGTCTTGGTGCTTGAGAAATTTACTGTCATATAATAATACCAAAGAACTGGGATGTATAATTTTGTGTTGAATGTTGTGGTCATGTCATGCCTTATATATATGGTTTTCAACTAATTATCTATGACCCACCATGATTTGGTCCTTTTCAAGTTCCATAAGATCATCCAATCTCTTCTGAAGGGATTGGTCGTCAAGCATTTGTGTCGCGAGGGATATTCACAAACTTAGTACCAAAAACTCTAAGGGCATGATAGCTTATTTTCCATATAACAATATGAAGGGGGTATGCTTATTCAACCATTTATAGGTGGTTCTATATGACCATAATACTTCTAGAATTAACTTATCCCAGTCGTCACATTGCACATTACAAACCTTGGTTAGTGCATGCTCTTGTATCTTATTAAAGGCTTCCAATGTACCATATGCTTTTGGGTGATACAAGATACACTTTTGTTGATGGATCATAAATTCTTGAGTGAGCATGTGGATAGTGTCATTCAAGAAGTGCACACCCTGATTTTTCATTAACACTTTTGGGTAGCCAAACGTTGTGATCATATTCTCAAATATGAAGTGTGTGGTCATTTCTACAGTATCATCTTTCACTAGTGCATCTTCCAACCAATGTGTCAAATACTCTATGGTGGTAATAATGTAGCACACACCTTTCCTCCACATCGAGGGACTGATTGGTCCAACAAATTCAATAGCCCACTTGTCGAATGGTTCTAGTGTAATGATCGATAATAGTGAAAATTCATCTCATTGGCAAGGTTTTCCAATCCGTTAGTAAGTGTTGTAGTGTTTGAAATATTCCTTAGCATCTACAAATATCGACGACTGTTATAATCATGTGCATAAAAATTTGTGCATTGTTTATTTACTAACATTTTGTCCCCCTACAATTCCTTCATGAGCCTCATAAAGGATCATTTTTCATGCATGATCTAAGAAGCATCTGCGTACGATTTAGTTGGCGCCAAGCTTGTACAAGTGCCCACCGATCAACTAATAATCGATGCTATGGGTCACCAATTTTTGGTGTTATATCTAGGTATAATCATCCGGTGCTTGACCTATCGTGAGGTACATTGCAATCTCGACAAGTTGATCTGGTATTGCCTCTACATGGAATATATTCATGTTGGGAAGTTTATCATCTAAGTTGTGACTAGCTTCCTGGACTCGATCCTCGAAAGATGATCCAGTCTTGCATTATGTTTTACTAGTTTAACGACTACCTCAAACTCAAATTCCTAAAAGAGAAAAATCCATTGACATATTCTCCCACCCAACAATGGATTTTTGACCAAATACTTGAGCACCGAATGGTTAGTTAAACATTTTAATGGGGTACCTAATAAGTAATGTTGAAATTTCTACAGGGCGTAACTCTGAATGAATCTTATATAATACCCGATGTGTTCCAACGTAGTTCTCCAAATGATGTGGGAGCTAACATATCCAATATTATAGAAATATTTGCTCGATTGATCAACAACCCTTCCTTGCATACCACATGTCTGAGAAACATCCCAAATGATGTACAAAATATACATTTTTTTGAGTTCAAGGAAATATGCAATTGGCAACATCTATCTAGCATCAATCATAGGGCTTGCATATGCTCCCTTAAAATCTATGACCACAATCCTAGAAAATACTGCAGGTTCGTTCTTCAACCCGAAGAGCATTACTTTGTAAGGAAATGAGATCCATTATGTCGTGAACATTGTCTTAGCTTGATATTCTTCCACGATCCACACATGGCGACATCCCAAGAAGCCATTTGAGAATGAATAAGCCTCACATCCCCCCACATTTTCCAATAATTCAATGGTAAATTGTGTGGGGAATGGATCATGTACGTAGGACACATTTAATTTGCACAGGTCGACACAAATACTTATGTCACTTTTCTTCTTTGTTTGTACCACCATCAGGCTAATCCAATCTAACTTTTCTATGGGGACAATAATCCCATCTTCCAACATTCAATCCAATTCTTTTAACACCTTCTCCTTATACTTTGGATTAAGGTGATAAGGTCTCCTCTTTACTGGTTTAGCATTAGGATTTAACTAAATTTTCATGGCACCGAGGGATCTTGCAATCCCTTTCATCTTCGAGAAGCTTTTGGGAAAGAGATATTCATAATCCTTTACCAAGTCTACCACTTGTGTTACCATTTCCTGGTCCAAATAGTCCCCAATAATGACCATCTATGGTTCTTCTTCCGTACCTATATTATGTTTATTGGTCTTTAATGGATCGACATAGTCCAATGTGATTATACTAGAAGCCTTCCCTTGGACCACACACTTGCACTCAAATTCATTGATTTTTACTCCCCAGGTGTCGTCTTCCTACACGTCGTCACTATCAATATTCTAGCAGTGTACAATCTTTTTTAGTTTTTCCATTGGATTGTGATAAGTGAAAATGACTTTTGTTGTGGTGTCTTTAGGTTGGTGATGGAATATGAAATCCTTGATTCTTAAAAGTGCTTCCCTCTGCACCAATATTTCCATGGTGAAATTGAACGTCACACATAATTTCTTGTTTATGCTTCCCTATTCCCTAGTTTTCCTTCTTGTTTCCTCTTGGATGTCCAACTTCTAGGCACTATGTCCATGGTATGGAAAAACCTATGGACCCATTGTGTGTGACGAATATTCTTGGTTTTCCAATGCCTCTCAAAAAATCATATATGCTCCTGAGGATATTCAGTACCCATTCCTACCACCTAAACAACTAAATTCGACCACCTACACCCATTATTGTATGTCCCCACAGTGTGTTTCCCACTGGTGCGTACATGTTCCTTTGGAAACCACATTCATAGCTTGTATTCTTTGGTTCTCCAGGACAAATTCTTCCATATGTGCCAAAATATGTCAACTGGCCCTATACCATCAAATAATGTCACATTGCATAAATTCGATCCAATCTAATTCATTATTTTGGTGATCCATGCTCATCTCTTGGTAGATATTTCATATAACTTATTTTTCCATCTTTCCATAGCATCCTACGAATCTGTTTCGTAGGAGTGTACACTTCTCCAACTCAACTCACCGTTCGCTGTAGGGTTGACATAATCTTACTTGCACGCTGTAATATTATAGATGTTCTCAATGATGGAACTTTGTGCATCCTCATTTACAGGATCATTATATATTCCTCCCTCAGTCATATATAGTGGCATAATAACATGCAACATGTCATTCGGATCTAGTGGAACAATAACATGCAACATATATGTTTCCTTCAAAAAATGGAGTATGTGTAGTCTTTTGATACTTCTGTAGTGTTGGGAAATGGGGAGGTATATGTCCCCATTTCCTATCAATCTCACACCACTCAATATGAGGTCCTATTGGAAATATATTCAGAACGCTTGTCTCCATGTAGCTTCCCAACATACAACATTCGTTCCTATGGTGACCTTCTATGTGACACATAGTACACCACACGTGCTCACACACCACTATAGCCTTATCCATATCTTGTAATTGCATGGTGAGATTTGCGAGCTAAGATTGTACTTGTGCCAACCCTGCTAACGTCTCACCACCTCCTAGAATATCTTCTAGGTGCATCAAAATATCAATGGCCTTCGCCTGAGTCATCACCTTCTATTGGGTTAGCGGGCCACAAATGTGGGTTATAAGTCTTGTAATAAACCATTCTCTATGTTGGACATCTTGGATCTAAAATGTCAGAATTTCCAACAATATTTTGAATTGTTGGTCATAGTCCCATACAGTTTCTCTAGATTTTTGCTTTATCTCTTTGATCTTAGTGATACATTGTGATTCTGACTAGGCTTTTGAAACTCCCTAAGTAGATATCTCTTGATCTCCATCAGGGACCTAGCTTGTCCCATTGTTGCAGTAGAATTGTAATTTTTATACCACGTCATAGCTCTTTCTCTGAAGGTAGTCTCCAACTATGTTATCTTAGATTCCTCATCCATCACCCTCTTCATAGACCATATAGCTTCACATGTAAACCAATTTTGTTCTACATTGTCTCTTCCCGTCCCATGAAAAATGGGAAGTTCTAGAGTTGTGTTTTGGTTTTCCATACTCGATCTAGTATTGTGTCCTCCCAATTGATCACTATTTCTTTGTGATATTCATACTAATATTGATTATTTTCCTTGTGAAGTATTATTGAATTCAACTTCTTCTTCACTTGTATATTCTCCTTCCCTTTCTTCTACACTTATCTCTGCACTTTCTTCGTTTCTTTCTTCTTGATTTAAAATGTTCAAGGGGGGTGGTTCAAAGAGGGGCTTCCTCCATATTCTCTAATTATTTTCAGTGACAGATCCCAAAGAGCTTGCTACCTATAGCTCTGCAAGTCCACTCACAATTTCTAAGGCCTCTTCCCATTCCCGGAGGGGTCCATCTCCATCTTTTGTTTTGTTGGTGTTGCTACTCTACACCTCATCTTTCTCTGATGTGACTACATCTCTTATCAGCCAAGGGGATCTAACTTCATCTTCTTCGATCCTACTCTCAGTACTCTTGGTATCCTCACTTGATACCCTACTCCTAGTGGTGCGTCTATGTGATGGGGTTTACTCATCCATTCTATTGGGATCCATGCACATTAGCCCCTTTTCTAAAAACAACATCTTGATCTACAAAGGAATCTATTCTAGCAATATTATTCTAGGGTCAATAGTAAAATTCCTTTCAGTGACACTGAAGGATTCATTGTACTCAACGATATAGCCTTCCTAAACCCATTCGAATCAGGATTCGACTGTTTTGTCCCACTTATTATCTACATATTTCAATCTATTGACCATATTCCGGTCCCACACCTGTGACTCTTGGGCTTCCAAGGAAGTGTTAATTGTTTTCTACCTCTTTATCCACGCATACAATAAACAAGGACACTCAACAAAGAAAATTTCATGTAAATTGATTTAGATATACCTTTGTTTCCACCACTCAAGGTTGATCTATATATTCTTAGTCTCTCCTCACACAAAATTGTCTTCCTTCATAGATATCCAGTGTTGTATCTCCTCCCGCGAGAGTTTCCACCTCATTCTTTCCCTTCACCATGCAGTACAAAGCCTTAAGGTCCCAACAATAGAACTAGTTGTTGGGATTATCTCTCGTTGGGGGGTTAAATACCCAGGGTTTGTTAAGATCTTACCAACAAAACCCCATAGGTTCCATCATATTCAATCTTTAGTCGAGGACCAAATAATTTCTCACCCGATATGCCATGAGAATCACAAAGACCATTAGTCTTGTGCAGGGTGTGAAGGGACAATACATGCAAGAAAACCTACAAAGATAACCATTCATTCATTTATTCATAGTTTATTAGAAGATTACTATAAAGAAGAGCATAAAAAGACATACATCCCAACCATAAAACATGAAATGAAAAGAGAAAGGCATTTAGATTCCATTCATTCAGTTCAACATTCTTCAGATACAATCTCATGCATAGAGGTAGAAGCCTCCTTAGAATGAATCAATAGCCAATCCAAACAGAGACATGTTATGCACTAAGATCTCTTTCTTCACATGCATTCTCATCTAGTATCTCTGAACAACAGACTTGTGCAAGAACTGTTACAAAATTGAACTTGGAACTCTTACTATGTTCCAACTTTCTTTCTCTTACAATAATGAAATCTCTCTTTACTCAAAATTCCCAACCCTTTACATATCCGCATGCATCCCCCCATATCTTTTTCTGAGTGTGGCAACCATAACTAACTTGCCAACTCATCCATAACTTTGACCACAATCATTCCAGTTGTTATAAAATCAGTTATAATGATTTCTAAAAGATACACTCATATTCGGTCTACATACACTCTCTTTTATGTTCTTGTGTGTAGTACAAAATGGGTTGGTGCACACAATACAAATGGGCTTGGCACACACAATTAATCATTGGTTGGTGCAAACTCTGAAATATGGTGTTGCTTTGTGCATATGTTTCAGTACGTGCACATTACTGAATTGTAGCGTGCACACATGACCAAATTGTGTAGTGCACATGATCTTCAAACCTTAGGTGCTAATAGGTCATTAGTAGGGTGGTTTTCTTTCAAGTTTCCATTATGTATATACTTAGTAACATGTGAGTTGTAGTGTTTTACAGATGCTATTTTTCAATGATGAATTGGTCAGTAATTTTCAACCCTTCGTGCATTATCAAAGGATTGAGAAAATTTGGTAGCATTTATGCTTTCCAACACATGTTTGAAAAAACAAGCAACG
This sequence comes from Picea glauca, assembly GCA_000966675.3. Lineage (NCBI taxonomy): Eukaryota > Viridiplantae > Streptophyta > Pinopsida > Pinales > Pinaceae > Picea > Picea glauca. The sequence goes on along the minus strand of JZKD02S1832220.1, from coordinate 117,872 downwards.
TTTATGTTGTCAGTTAATTATTTGAAACTAAATAAATTGAAAGAAAAAACAAGCAACATTCACATTGTCAGTTTTATTTTCAACCATGTATTGATAGATTGCTTTCAATCTTTCATGTGTTACCAAAGGATTGAAAAAAATTTGGCAACATTTCTACTTACCAAGACATGATTGAAAATAAATCTAGTAGCATAAAGTTCTAGTTGATACAATTTAAACAAAAAACTAAAAAAATCGACAACACAACTGCTATCATATTTAAAGTTTAATTAAATAAATTTTATAATTTATTTTAAAAAATTGCTTACCTCTTCGGTTAGTTTCCATGTTGTAAGTTGTGTAAGTAGGTGGTCAAAATATGGGTTGAGCTTGAAGGTTGGATTGAGCTCCTTAATGCCTTTATGGTATGTGAAATGTGGAAAAATAGACCCATGGACTTGCTTTTTTCATTATTTATAAAAATAAGAGCTTGATTTATCTCTTGACTCTTGATTGAGCCATTAGCTTGTCCAATATCCTAACCCTTGATTGACGATTTAATTAACCCTCAATCAATGTTCTAAGAGCGCATGAAAAAAAACCCAATCGATGGTTTTATTAAGTTCTTGATTGGGGTTTAATAGTTGGATCAAAGGATTAAAAAGTACCTTGATCAAGGTTTTGATTTCACTCTTTTCACGTGGTTCCTTGCCAAAAAGTGTGACCAAGATTCATGGATTCACCCTTTGGTGTCATTAAAGCGCATGAGGTGTTTGGTATTATGGGAATRCTTCACAATGGHTGATTTAGTAAGATGATTATGATGAGTATCCATGCTATGTTCTTTGAGGTGACTTTGGATCGATTTTCCAGTTYGAACGATATAGGATTTGCCACAAGAACAATGAATCTAGTTAACACCTTAAGATAAAAGAGGATCRRATTTGTCCTTGAMACTTTTGAAAAATCRCACAAGAGTTTTGCRATGTTTGATATAAGTTTTGATATTATTTTTGGMTAAGATSTTAGAAWKATGATAAAAAAAAAWTRTGAATGYAAGGGAGTGAAATTTGGCATTGAGGGGAAGAGGCAAGGATAAYATAACATAAAGCTCTATTGATTTGGGAGATAGAATTGATCCATAAACGTTGGGCMTGTTAGCTCTRATATTTGCATGGTAAAATTTTGGTCTTARAGATTCATGTTTTTCCTATATAATCAAGATAACRSCTTACTRTATCATTTTGGCTATCATTAGGTCTTATKAGAGGTTTTGAAGCYTGAAATTGAAGTTTTGAAAYAAGCTTAATGGGAAGTTCCCGCAGYAGYCTGTTTTCAAGAAAATGACATAGTTTTGGGTTTTGGAGATGGTTTTCTGATTATAAGGGATGCATTTAAACATTTTTTATCATCAACAAAGAGTTTTGGAGCAGTCTTGTATGAAAAAAGGAGAAAACAAACTGTTGAAAATAGGGGATTTTATGGAAATGATTTTTTTGTAGTCAAGTTAAAAATTCGTCTCTGACCAAAAAATAAGGAGTTTGTGAAAAAAAAAGAGGATTTTCTCAAGAACGCACTCATATACAAAATATTCTCTTAGTTTTTACATAGGTATCACTTTTTGGGAGATACAAGCAGATCTTTACAGCTCATTTTTCAGATTTGAAAATTTTGGAATTTCTTGTTTTAGTCGTCAACTTTGAGCACAAATTATGAAGATATGGAGAGGTATTTTGAAAAACTGAAAGATTCTTTTCTCAAGAACAATATCATATAAAAAAACCTCTCTCATATTTTACACAGCTATTATGGTTTGGGAGATATGAAGTGATTTTGCAGCCCTATTTTTCATAAATTCGCCATATGTTGTGAAATGGGACAGTCAACCCTTAGTTCGATTCCACATGTGCCATGAGGATATGTCAAGTCATGAAGACACATAGATGTTCACAGAGTATAGGTTTTCTATATACACTCAAAGATTTGATTTTATTTGAATGTATTTAATGCTTTAAATGTCAAACCCTAGATTTTAGGTATGGGACTGATTTTCCAGATTTTTTGTAATCTTGTTGATATGACTAAGTGAAAATTCGACCCTAGGAGGTGTCATCTATGTCTATTTTGAGTAGATAAGATCCAAACTTTGAGGATCTAGTTGCTATCTCATATATCTACAAATCTCATGGAAAAACATATGTAAAAGAGGGGGAATTCAGTCTGAGGAACTGAGAGTAAGCAACATAGAGGTTCGATCTCTATAATTGGAATTTCATGTACTCTTTTTAAAACCTTTTTGTCCATGCTATCCCATAACCTAGGGATAACTAAGGACATTATGTCTTGAGGCCCACAGGTCCTATACATGGAGTGTTGAGAGCTAGATCGACTTGAGCATGGCCCTGGAGGGCCCATCCTTTCATTCTTCAACGCCTCCACTTTGTCAGCAGCAACAACATCCATCACCTTGGCCTGGTCCTGCAGCAAAAATGGATCTTTCTCCATGAGGTAATGAGTCTAGGTATCATGGTATGTGTCAGTTTGATCCTAAAAACCTTTGAATATGTGCATTTAATTCTTTTTGTTTCTAACCGGTTCTTGGATCTTATGCTTTTCCACTTGACCAAACCTAGGGGGAATGAAAGAATACCCTAGTAAGTTGGTACCCATAGAGTTTGAGTTTCCACTGGGGGGATTCATGAAAGGCCATTGTCCACTCCCACCATACTTACCACTTTTCATCTTTTTCCTACTCATCCATCCCATTACACTAGTCCAGGCATTGGGTTGGCCAAATATCTAAGGGTTGTAACTTACCTTATGGGAAGAAGGGGCTAAAGGCCTAGAGGGTAAAAGTAGATGGAAAAAGATAAAAGCCAAAAGAATGAAACCTTGAGATGCTTCACCTAGGGATCCTTGAGAAATCAATAAAAATATTCTCAGTAAGAAACAGAGGGACCCATAAAAATAATAAAACAAGACCTAGTTAGATGATAGGGGATCTCATCACGAGCCAGCCTATTAGGTCCATGGGCATGTAGCGGTATGACACTACCAACAACTGGTGTTGACGGGCAAAAATGAACGCTCGCCAATTGGAAGAGTGGATCCGGTCCAGGGTTGTCTAAATAACCCAGGTCGTTTGGGATAACCCACCCTGACGGGTTTAGCGGCTCCGTTGGCCGATCTAAGTCCTAAAAAAAACAAATGAAAACTACACTAAGAAACTAATCTAAATGAAACAATAATTAAAGCAAACTAAATAACAAATCTAAACTATTAATATATACAATTTACTATCAAATATTCTATGAAATTTAACATTCAACTATCAACAGAATTAAATCTTAATCACAAATGTACAATATTTATAAATTACAGATTTAGAAGAAAACCTGCAAAAATCAATTATAAATTGTCCTAAGACAGTGAAACTATTTTTGATTTTTATAGTTTTATGAGAAAGAAATAGAATAAAAACTAACTATCTAAGCTAAGCAACTAAAACACTAACTCTAACTACAAATCTAAACTATACATATATCTATCTAAACTACTTATATTATACTAGCGAATTTACTATCAAATGACAATAACTAACTGGCCTGAAGTAACGCTTCAGGTTTGTCCTGTATGCAGTAATTGATTAAGCTATTTGGTGGGAGGAAACTCGCACTAGATTCTCCATGAGCTTCTCATAAACGAGAAGTTGTTGTTCTCTTCAGATATAATTACAGGACAAACAAGACATAAAAATTTACAGCAATCTTATAATTTACAAATCATAGCAGTCAGATAAATCCTTATGCAAAATTTGTACAAATCAACTCAATTAATGAAAAAGATAAACCTGTATTCATTAAATTGAAATAGAGTAATTACTGTATTTTTTAAATAAGAGAGATCAAATATGGATAACACATTAAATTAAATCACATCAACATACAATGAATTACGATAGCTAAAGTAGTCTATAATCGACTGCAAATTGACATGAATAAAACCTGAAACAAAAGTTTGATATATTGAAAGCGAAAGTTGTTGCAAGACATCAACTTTTATCTCAGTCTGAATCATAAATCCATAATATGGTTCTCCCCAGAGTGATCCTGATGGGTCCATTACAAAAAATAACAAGTATTTAAAGACTTCCCACAGGTAAAACATCCCTGTGGGAATTATCAAAACAGTTTACAAAAATCTGGAGATAATCTCCCAAATCTGACTAAAGCTAACAACCTATAACAAGACTGTATCACTAAAACATCTCTCAAAATGCCGCAGCATGCACATTGGTCATTGAAATTCGTATGCACCTGAAAGTGGACAAGAATAGACAAGTTTAGGTGATCTTTTATTGGTAAAATTAACAAAAATCAAAATTCTAAGACTAGCTACAGAATCTGGTGATTCTGTAGCTGGTCTAAATCGAACATAAAATCGTTTCAAAACCAATTCAAAACCAATTCAAAACTTAAAGAATTATATTCAAACTAAAAAGAAATATCTAATTGCTATTTGAAAATCAAATGAATTATCCAAATCAAAATTCTATGCTAATTTGAGAGCAAACGAAATCATGGTCAACCGAATGGTAACAGAGATGCATGCACTCTGTTCAATTTGATATCACCATTTTAGGGTGAATAGAATCACATTAGATAATTTGACAATAATGAAATCGTTTTCATGAATCAATTCCAATCGACACAAACCGTAACTGTTTAAACAAATCATGCATGCAATAGTTTTTGTCGCTTCAGCCATCAACAAAATCATTGTCGAATCCCAAACGAAATTAACAAGATCGTTTTTGAAATTAATATAACTATATCAAACATATACAAATGACCATGCTAATCGTGGCACGCAGCAATCATTTTCAAATCAATTCAAACAGGAACGAAACGAAACAGTTGGGAGCCGACACAATCATTATGCAAGATCGTATCAATCAACATAGCTACACGATCTTTGAGAATAGATCTTTTGCACATGTCGAATGTAATCAAAATCCAATGAGAATTTTTATTCAAAACGAAACAGACTTGTTATTTGGATACTCAAAATCAAACAGGGTTGTTTTGAGTCTATTAGGAACAAGTAAAACTAATCGAAAAAAAATCAAATCGACTATCCTAAACAAACAAAATTGATTTAAAAACAAGCCAAACATAGTAAAAAACCAATCAATCGCTTATACTAATCTAAGCACAAAAAAATCGCATAACCAAATCATAGTTGTGTCTGATTTTAGGAAATAAATCTCCTGTACAGGTAAGATGTAATTGAAATCCAAACGAGGATATCTGTACAAAACGAAAATAATTCGGGCAAAACTAAACGAAAGCAAACCAACAGAATTATTCTAAAGCGAAGCAAACCAAGTCAAAACCAATCAATCGCTTATACTAATCTAAGCACAACATAAATCCATAACCAAATTATAGATGTATTTGAATTTTAACAAAATGAATCTACTGTACATGATCCACAACAAAACAGAGTCATTTGTATCTATTCAAAGCGAATAGAGCTAATCGAAAACAAAATCCAATTCATTATATTAACCCACACAAACTCACAAAGTGAAATCAATATTGAAATTCATATCTGGAAAACAACTCGGTCATGATAGTTTGGAATTGAAAAAGGCCGTTGCCACTTCGATGTTCCTGAAGACAATCGAACCGGTGGTTTTTTGTTTATTTTCACTGGCTTGTAACCTATGGTTCTCCTTCGCCAGCACTGTCACCTGTTCTTCTAATGTTTTGATCTTTGATTGCAACAGGGGAACGCCAATGTAATAACGCTCTAGCCAAGCGTTGCATTGGATACATGATAGTTGCTCGGGCTTTGATAACACAGGCGAGGGTTTGTTTAAGCCAACAGGGGTTTCATTGTGCAACTTGATTCCCAGGTAATTTGGGTCATTTTTTAGGCACGGGGTAAGTTAGAGACGAAGTCATAGGGTTTCGTAGAGCACAGGCCATGGGAATAGGGGTACTCTTCAGCTAGGAAATGCTCGATATTGGAGTCCGAGTCCTCACTCAACACTATGGGATTTTGGTCGATGTGTTGTTTAGGTTTGTTCCAAGCGAGTCTCGATATCAATCAAGCATTTTTCTTCCCTTTACTATTGACAGTAGGATTTCCCTTGACTTTCTTACTCACGGGCTTCTTGACGGTCTCAGTCTTGTCTTTTTTACACGGGTTGGTTATGATGTCAGGTAGATCGATGTCAGGGAAAACCGAGGGTTTGACAGGGGGTAAAAGGATATGGAATGGCACGGGTGGCCTGACCATAGTCTCACTGACCACAGCCTTGTCGATTTGAACAAACTCCGGATTAGCAAAGCCATTTCTGGATAGAAAGGCTTGCCAATTATCGCCATGAAGGCTCAAATGATGGACGATAATGAGTCTAATCAAGTCGTGATGAAAAAGGCTGCTATCAACCTTCTCGCACTTGAATCTCTTAGACATCTTGTAAAGACTACGCAAGAAGTAATGCGGCATGTTCAAAGGATAGCCCATGAAATTCATCAACAACCGGAGGTGATACAGAAACACCAAACCATACCGACCTTCACAGGTCACAAATTGTTTCATAATTACCAAAAGATCGTGCCACCTGGGTTTGAGGGTAGAAATAGGCATACCTTTATCACAGGAAACGACCTTTCTTGATACGAACAGTAATGGCCATGACACCTCATCAACTTTGGAGTTTTTAAACCATTGTTGGCCTGTAGCTGACAATCCTATAGCAGAGCTTATGAATTCTTCATTGAGTTCAAGTTGTATATCACCTACTTTATCCCTGCACCCATCAAAGGTGAGGGCGAATTGTTGTGCAACCGAAAGGTTGAAACCCTCGAACCTCTGTATAATCACGATCCAACCACTATTTTCTAAATCTTTACAGGCATTATCGAATAGCAACAGATCTTGGCTACCATTCAGCTCTATGCACACCATCGGTGCCATAGACAGGAGCACACGGTGAGTGAGGTGAATGGGCCAGGGTTTGAGTATAGGCAGGGGCAAAATGCTCACAGGCTTACCTGAAAACTAGCAAAGGTGAACCGGGATAGGGGGAAAGCATTAATGACAGAATGTGCAAAGGTGGTGGAGCTATCTCGGCCCATGAAAAACAATCATTTCCACAGTACAACCGACGGTGCATATAACATTCAAACCACTATGCATATGTTTAAAAACCATGCCATTCAATCAATTAATAAAATCTATGATACGTTAACCAAACACTTGCGCAAGAAATAATGTTAGCATAGTTTTAAAACCAAAGCAATAATTCGAAGTCACACCAAGGGTTTGATCATATGAAAATATGTGTTGTATGCGATGATCTATACGAAGGGTATAACCACAACGCCAATCGTTTTCATGAAACCAATGTGTCAAGGTTATCGATGAAAGACTATATAAATCAAACCACCAATGCATCACAAACTCGATCAAAAGAATATCATCACAGTCTTGTAAAACGAAGTCATACTAACAAATAAAGAATGCCAAAAGAATAAGGATCTTGGAATCTTGTCAATTGTATAACAATAAATAAATTGAAAACGCAATGAGCATATAGACAAGACCGATCATAAAAATCCAATGATGATTTTAATGTGACTTCGAAAACCATTTTTTCACGCTTGCAGTCGTGAAAACAAGAACAAGGGAAAGTAGGCAAACGCATATAAAACAATAGTGTCGTTTTATTCGAAGGTTGCGACGAAAATCAAAGTTTGTGAAACTCTAGTGTAGGCAACTTATAAGGATAGTATAAACATGCAAATTGGCTACCAACAACTGGTCACCACACCAGGGTAGTGGCTCTTGGTGGCATAGCCAAGAGAAAGGGGGTCTCACCACGAGCCAACCTTCTCATATCCGTGAAATTCTTGTGGGTAACATTGCCGCCTCTGGTCACCACGTCAGGGCAGTGTCCCCTAACTAGCCTCTTGAAAGAAAAAAGAAATAAGAATAAAAGATAAAAGGCATGAATGGGCTCGGAAACATTTGCATCCATGATAGGTACAACTCACCCTCTTCAGAGGCACCCACAGGTAATCCATACATTTCCCTTCTTTCACTGTACCCCTTACACAAACATCCCTTACCACCTCATCCACTCAACATGGCCTACATTGACTTTCCCTAGAAATATCCCACATCCAATGAGAATTAGCCCAATTGGACATCCTAGCGTTTCCTCCAAACTTGGGTTGTAGATTAGTATAATTTCTTTGAGAACTTGTCTGGGTAAAGTGTGTTTTATGCACATGTTTAATAACTTGATGATTCAATGTGATTGGCATTGCTATGATCCCTATGACTTATGATCCCATGGAGGGAGTATATGTTGATGTTGCAAGGCCACACCTGATGGACATGTACACATGGGGAGATGATTAGTTCGGACCTCCATGGGGCTTAAATCCCACTAGATGGATGTTGAGACCCCAGCAGGGGGCAGAGACAGATTAGAGGATTTCACTGGAGAGAGAGGAGGACGTTTCACCAGGGGCATTTTGGCAGGCCTAGACCTAGGGGGTTGTGCCTTTTCCACCATGATGTAGGCGTTGGAAGGCCCATGATGTCACCCAGGTCACCCATGATGTCATCCAACATTTTGGGATGTTTTGGAGGCAGTTGTGTGCCAAGTGGCACATGTGGCAGGTTCCTGAGGCCCAAGAAGGCCTAACATTTTTCTCTAGGAGGCCAAATTTTCCCAAAAAGGGCCCAACATCACCCTAAAAGGGCATGATGTCAACTTATAAACTTGATTTAGGGTTTATTTGTGTCATTTAATGTAAAAAATGGATATTATTTGTAACTGGCCATGTCGGCCTTTTTGACCTAATTTTGGTCTTTGGTATTGTATAAATAAGGGGAATTTGCCTCTTATTTTTTATCATCTTTCACTCACACTTGTGAGGTCTGAAATTTGTGCCCTGATTAGTGTTTTATGACTAAAATTTAGTACGCACTTGTTGAAGGAAGGATATTCTTGGTGTTTTTTGGCATTTTCTTGGTGGAAAGTTTACAACTAGGTGATGTGCTAGATTATTCTTGGTGAATGTAAGTGAAATTATGAAACTTCTTACTTTTGAATGGTTATAGTATTTTTACTTTTCATTTTTCTAAATATTATGAAATTTCTAGCTTAAAACCCGAGGAGATTAAGCACATGTTATTGTCCTTATCTCAATTGATATCCACCTACTAGATTGTGTCAAGGAGTCATTTTTCTTGAAGCCATTGATAAGGGCCTTGCCATTGCAATACCCTAGCACTTGTTGCTTCATATTATCTGCCACTTGATTCATTCTTTGAGTCAAAGAGGGAGGAAAATATACTAAGGCCTAGGGTTACCTACACCTTAGTAGTCATTTTCCCCTAGGATTTAGTGGTTGAAGCCTTGGCTTACCAACACTTCATCCATCAAATCATCTTGTCTTTGGCTCTCCCATTATCATCTTGTTCCTTCAACATTTTTCTTCCACTTTATTAACTCCATTTTCCCTAAGAAAGCACTAGTATAATACCTCCATTGAGTTTTTGATCAAACAAACCTTCAAAACATATTCTTCAAACAACCTACTAACACTTTCTAACCCTAGAATAGCTTGATATACTAACCTACTTTTTGTTGTTATTAAAGTAAGTTAAAGACATTTAATGCAGCATTAAAAGCTCATAAAGCAATTGTAAAGGCTGAAATATAGTTTGTCTTATGTACTTCTATCAAATGCTAATGATATGACTTCAATCGTTAATGGTATTTAGTCATTTTGAAGCTTGTCTTAAGACATTTTATGTGAAGTATTTCTCTATAAACATTGTTGTTATAAGATTTTTGTTTACTTCATTATATTAAAAAAACTTGTCTTTTTTAAGAAAGTCAATGGTTTTATGAAGTGCTAACCAGCAAGTGCTCTTGCAAATACACAATTTTCCTATTGCTTTGTTCTGGGTAGGTACACTTCTGGCATATTGCATCTTGATTGGTTATTTAAACTAGAATTTCTGATCGATGGTGACTTGTGAGAGGGGACCTTTTACCTAGCTACTTTCCCTTGCTGTCTCAAAACCCCAGTTCATTGGGGACGTCTCCCCTAGGCCTACCACCCTAAATAGAAAGAGACATCCTATTGATGTGACAATGATAGGATTGTCTCTCGTTTTGCCAATTTGCTTTCCATTTTCCTCTTCTTCTATCAAAGTACAAATTGCACAATAACAGTCCACCAGACTTCTATGTAAGGATTTCAACTGATAATAAAGTGTATGGTCAGTTTGTTCTCTTATTTCTATGTAAATAATGTTTTTTATTCTACTGGAATATGCTATCCTACTATAGGATATATGTATGCATTTTTTGTGTTGAGAGGGCTGCAGTATAGGGTATGTTGTAGTCTTTTCTACAGACTTATTCGAGTCTTTAATTATGATTTAGAAAGGGTTTCTGAATACTGAGTTATTCCTCCACTATTAGATATATTAAAGATTAGGGTGTTCTTTGATTGTCTTACAGTTTTGTTTCCCCACATTGCCTCATTTCACTTCTTTATAACATTATCATTGATCTAAGCTCTATTAGCCTAATATGTTGCACATATAAAGTTGGCACATAGAGCTTAATTCTGAACCTTATTGAAGCCAATCATTGATCCTACCACTCTCAAAGTTTTCCCAAACCTTTTCCTAAAAACCATTAAATCATGGTGTGCTAGGCTTGACTCAATAGCAGTATTGAGTTGACTTCTAGTGCTAACAAGGCCTATGACCTAGCTGTCTCATCAACATGGATGAAAAATAAATTTATTTCATTTCTCAACATTCAAGAGTAATCAATGTACATGATTAAAATTAAATGAAACATGGAGCTGATGTTGAGGTGTTAATGTTAAGCAACTAGATTTTTTTTAAACCCAAAAATCCTTCTAAACTCACACCAGCTAACCAAAGACTTTTTCACATATCCCAACAATGAGTAAATATGCTCAGTGGACAAATTTAGTCATCCAACAATGGATGAAAATTCCCAGGGCGATTTGAGGCACTTGACATAAGATAAAAATGACCAAGGGCTATTTTACACACACTTAACATACGACAAAAACGTCTAGGGGTTTCTAAATTCACCCAAGTAGTAAAAGAAAATACCCAAGGGTCACTGAATTCTCCCAGGTAGTAAACAATAGGCCCAGTGATCTCTGAATTCTCCTGGGAAAAAGGATAAAACACCCAGTGAGAAAAAAAAATGATGTGTGCAACCAATGGGAAAAAGAAAAACACCCAACCAAAAATAAATTATGTGAATGGG
>JZKD02S1832220.1:94726-106530 GCA_000966675.3 Picea glauca | reverse complement strand
CCAAGAAGAAAGGGGACTATGAGTCCCTTATTCCTCCAAGGGAAGGCTCTTGGACCCTCACAAGCTTGCTCTCCTTACAACAAGAAAAATGAAAATGGTGATGAAAGAACTCCTTTGCAAATCCACTCAATGGAGAGGTGGATTGCTCAATGAAATGGTGCCAAAGTGACCTTGTCAAGGATGGAGTCCTTAAAACAATATAGGCAGCATAACATTACATGAAATTCCTTGAGAAAATGAGGTGCATTCATGGCTTTTTATAGCATTGCTTTGGGATTTTGTTGAACTACTTTGTAGTGTGAAGAGAGGCCATTTAGGGCATTATTAGGTCTTTGACTAGCCCACCATTCAGATTCAGCTCAGATTTGAGGGTCAAATCGGCTTGGGAGCTAATCCATAAGTGGTTGGGAGGCCGACCATTTCAATAAATGCGTTGTTTAGCAGGTGCACGGCTTTTTGAGCTATCAGTCGTGCATCATGCGCCTGTGTGCGCTATTCATGTTCATGTTACGCGCATGCGCGCGCGCGCCCAATGTCTGCAAGGCGCCCTTCAATTTTTTCTACTTTGTATAGTTTTTGCCCTTTTTTGAATGCTGTGAGATTAATTCATTGGCCATGAATGACTTCATTGTTGTTTGACGATGCTGAGTTCTTGTAACCATATGCTGATGAAATTTCAGTGATAACAGATGCCCCCTGATGGATGAGGTTAGGAGAATACGTATAGCCGAAATCCATCAATGTTTCTTCTACTGAGACTGTTGTTGTATGATAGAGCAATAGTGGGATCATTTAGAGAAATCCTTTGGAGGAGAAAGGAACTGGTAGGACCCGACCTTCCATAAGGTGCGTAAAAATATACAACTGTGTACAAACGAGGCAGGCATGCCCCATGCTCGTGTTATGTAACCCTGAGAAAAGATGACTGAAGTGTTGGTGTAGACAACTGCAGCGCCCTTGGGGGCGGTAATGATAAAGGCAGAAGACAATTCTGCAAAGGAACATACTCTGAATAATAGGCAATGATCGCGGAAATAAGTATCGGCAATGATGCGGGCATTGATGACCCTACCAAGTTTAGAGGTCTTCGGCAAATGATAGAAATAACTGCAATAGTCGCAAAGTAAGACCCGCCATAACATGAGAAAGTGTTGGCGTCGAATGTTATGGGGGCCAACGACAGCAGGGAGCAATGGTGTTTCACCCTGTGCCATCCGAGAGCTCTCATTAACTGGAGGATGAGAATCAAGATACTGTCGCCCTTCTGGAAAAATTGTGTTGATGTCGACAAAAGGGGAACGTGACTCCCAGAAGCAAAGGACTTTGTGGAATCTACTGAGGTGAGGAAGTGGCAGAGGTACATGGATAAAGTCAAAAAGTGGGAAGACTCAAGACTGTCCTTGGTTGGAGGATGTATGAGATAAAAAGTGGCTGCAACCGGGTAACGAGGTCGAGTGTCAGGGGGACGACAAGACCGGGGATAAGTTGTGCCAGAGGCGGGACAAAGTGAACAACTGCAGAGGGTAGAGGTAAGTGACCTGTGGGGTACTCTGAATATGTGGACGATGTTGGCCAGGGTAGAGGATGAGTAGTGCTCCAACCGAGGGGGACATGGGTTGCGTTTGGCCAAAAGGAGGGAAGTAGGTCGCCAACGGTGACGACAAAAAGGATAATGAAATGACTGAAAAATAAAGGCGTTTGTACAATAAATAACGAATAATTTGGGGAGAAATGTACAAATACAGAAACGGGTGCCCCAGTGTAATATGAGTGCCCCAGGGAGGGCAGAATTTCCTTGGAAAGTCGATGAAGGGTGGGGGCCCCATTGGTGAGTTTCTGTATGAGGTAGGTGAAATCAAAGTAGGTTCGCAAATGGGCAAACTGATTGTGGATGAAATGGAGGGTTCATGATCCTGCGGAGGTGCAGGTAAAAAATAGAACCATAAAGAGATAATCTGGGAGTCCAGATGGGAAAGCTAGCAAAAATGAGGAGAAGAAGTATGTGGTTGATTCGCAACATGATGAAAGACTATTAGGACTCCAATCCCTAAAGGGTAATGAAGAACAACATGAGTGTCAAAAAGTGGCCAAGGGTGCTATGAATGGGACAACTCATGTGGGGTAGAATGCTACCGGGTAACAGTACCGATGATGCAAATGGAGGCGTGGGTACTGCAGAGCCAGGAATGGAGATCCTAAAGGTAAATATCAGAGGGCGTGACTAGAAATGAAAGTGTGATACAGCGGGAAAGACTACATGCCAGTGCTGAGTATATACCTGAAGGAGTGATGCCGAGGGATGAGGAGCAAGTACCTGCACATATGAGAAACAAATACCCAAAGTGAACAATATCTGAAGAGAATCAAATATATGAGCATGTATTAGATAAATGTGATAATGTGCGTGCGTACTTGATCATGATATGAAAAAAAGGCGCCCCGGGGGCTCAGAATGAAAAGTGACCCAAGGACAGTTTTGATGTAGGTGGCGGGATGTTGATCCCGTGGCTGAAGAAGGTTTGAAAAATGGACACCTTGGGCTCCCGGAATGGTGAGTGGACGTTTGGCAAAAGGCCTATATATAGTTGTAGGGCCCACATTGCCACCTCATTTGTACCTGCTGCAACAGTGACTGGACGAGCAGTTTTTCAGAGGAGATTTGGAGATTCGGGGAGGACGAGGCATCCGATCGACGTTTTGTGAGTATCAGGTTAGTGGTCTGATCATCCTGCATAGAAATAGGTTTCCAATTTTTGGGCAGGGTGTGTACGGAGGGTCGTAGAAGGGTATTTAGGGGGTGTGGGCCCCACATGCATGGGAGATTCGATGATAAGCACGCATACGTGCGCGTCTGTACACCAAATATACGCGCATGGGTGTGCGATAGAGAGAATTTAAGGAGCACCCAAAGGGCGCACCTGTGAGTTGAACAGGCGCGCACCAGAGAGTGCCTGTGGGTTTGACAGGCACGCATCTGTGCGCGTCTATATGGTGAATAGGCGCGCTCACAAGCACACCTGTGAAGAAAACAGGCACACATATATGCGCGCCTGTGTAGTGAATAGGCGCGCATATATGCGCACCTGTGAACAGGCGTGGCCATTGAGGGCCCTGGTGTGCGTGCAACTTTGGCAACCTGTGGGTTGCTGAAGTTCTTTGAGTGCCCGTTGGTACAGGCACAGGAGTATCTATTGCAGTTCCTGATCCAGATGTGGAGTCCGGAGCTGCACTGCTTCCTCGTACGAGGAGAGCAGATCCCCTTCACTGCGGTGGAGGATATCTATTTTTTGACTGGGTTCCCCTTTCAGGGAATGCCCCTACCGGTAGAACTAGTGCTGCCCAGGACCATTCAGTTGGCCAAGATTGGCCGACGATACTGCTCAAGTCGGGACTTCATGTCAGGGACTGTGGTGAGCATCAGTGCGATAGACTCCCTAGCTCATCGTTGTATGGCAGCGATGATTTTTTGTATCTATGGGTCACTTGCGACCTAGCGGATTAGTGGCAGCCAGTTGTTGGTGTTGGAGAGAGTGGTGGCCAGCGAGTAGTTTGCGTGGGGGCTGACGCTACATGCACAAATGGTAGCACAGTTGGATCGTTGTTGGTCCACAGGTGCAGGAGAGTTTGCATTTGGGTCGATCCTGGTGGCATGGTTCTTAGAGAGGGTGTCGATGTTGTGCCTGAGGGTTTTATTGGAGATGCCAGGGGCACGAGATCCGCGGTTGAGGCGGTGGTCGACCATTTTGCTTCGTCATGGTGGTGGCGAAGGTGGCCACTTCTTTTTAGCAGAGGTGGCAGGGATATGGTGGCAGATGTCGCAGGTTATACTTCGGTACCCCTATGTTGGGGTGGACTTTCGGGGTGACCCGGACATGGTGTTGCCTCCGGGGGAGGCTTTAGACCATCGAGGTATGTTTAGCATGTTGGTATGTTTTTTATTTATGTTTTATTTTGAGATATCAATCCATATGTATATGATATAGATGTTGATACACTCTGTTGTTGTTGTTTTTGCATGTGCAGATGTGGCACATCGCGGGCACGAGGTGGAGATGCAGAGAGCGTCGGCTCGTCGAGAGCTGGAGGGACGACCGCAGGGAGAGAGACGTTGGTGGGAGGATGCCACGGGACGACCTGCTGAGCCCGAGAGGGTAGCGAGGAGGCGTCGGTTCGATGACCCTGGTGCGGGGCCATCACATGCTCTGCCAGCGGCGGCCGGAGTGGATTATGAGGACATACGCCGTCATTTGGAGACGGTTTTGCAGGATGTTCCTGAGGGCATGTGGACGTGAATCTAGGATGAGACTTTCCTGGAGCAGTGTGTAGGGGTACCGCCACCATGGCAGGCCATAGTGCAGCAAGCAGCAGTGCTTGCTGCGATGACGAGTGGACACCTGTCGTCGGGGCAGGAGGGTCCTGTGGATGGTCCACCACCGCCTGGGGTAGGTGGGGGTGAGAAACCACCTCCTCCTGAGGGAGGAGCAGGAGGTGGTGCGATAGAGGCACCATGAGTGGTGCAGGATGTATATCGTTTTTGTTGTATGTAGGCTAGTGAGCCATTTTTTGGTGCCGAGGTGCTTCATTAGCCCGCGGATACATGTATTTTTGTATGTAAACATTCGGATGGCATGATGGGCCTTTATATATATATGAGTATACATATTTTGAGATCCTGATGTTGTCTACATGTTTTTGCTGATGTTTTTGATGATGTTTATTCTATATATATGTTGTGACAGGATTTGTGAGATGATTATGTATGTGTAGCTTGATGTGATATATGCCAATCTAACACCATGTTAGCTATTTGATCTATTGTTTGATTCAATTGTCTTGGAATATGTGTAAATGTAAGGGAATCAAAATGTCGAGATAACAGTCTAACCTACAAGTATTTGTGAAAGAGGCACGGATCGCGTACACGGTATACATTGTTGAGCTGGAGAACGACTAGTTGAGAGTCGAGGAAGACACTAAAGTGACGAATATGATGATGTTTGGCGTCGTCCAGGAGGCCAATGACAGTAGTGTATTCGGTTTGGTTGTTGGTTGCTGGCCCCAAACATATGTCGCCTGAATGGAGCATTTCATGTGAGGGGGTGTAGAGAGCCCAAGCAGCTGAAGCGAGATTTTGTGTCCAACGGCTGGCGCCGTCGGCATAACCAATGTGGTAGGATGGTGGAGGAAGCATCTTTCAATAACACAAAGGATAGTTTAGACGAGAGGGGAGGAGAAAAAGATTAAAAACGCTAGAAAAAGAAATGACCTAAAGTAGAATGACTACGTTTTAAGCATAAAATTTCTTGAGATACAACCCGTTGACGCGTTCTTTGAGAGAGAGGCCTTCAGGAGAGGCCAGGATATATGCGCCTTTGGTGAGGCAATGTTGGATTATGTAAGGGCCATGCCAAAGTGATTCGAATTTGCCGTGGCCAAAGGTATCATAAGCGAAGATGAGGTCGCCCTCGCGGAATGATCGAAGGTTGACATGGTGATCAAAGGTAGCCTTGGATCATTTTTTAGCTGCCTCGTTGTTCTGTAATGAAGATCGATGATATTCATCCAGAGACTCCAAGTTCAGCAAGCGCTGCTCCATTGGAGCAGTGTCAGGTAATAGCTCAATTGCGGTGCGTAAGGTGGAAATTTCGCACTCGATGGGAAGAGTTGCCTCAACCCCATGGACTAAATGGAATGGCGTGAAACTAGTAGCGGTCTTTACTACAGTTCGATAAGCCCATAGTGCAAAAAATAACATATGATGCCAATTGGTTTTATGTCTATTAATTGTGCATTGTAACATGGTCTTGAGGACTTTGTTAACTGCCTTGACCTGTCCGTTTGACTAAGGGTAATATGGTGAGGCAAACTTGTGAGAGAAGCCTAACCGAGATGAGATTTCGACGAAGATCTCATTCTCGAAGTGTTTCCCATGGTCGGAAACAAGTTGGAGTGGTACTCCAAAATGGGATATGACATGGTTAAAGAAAAAGCGCGCTGCAGTGTCAGTGGTGTTGTTGAAAGTGGGCATAGCTTCGGCCCATTTGGTGAAGTAATCAACGACGAAAACAATGTATTCGTGACCATTGCTGGAGGGGGGATTACAAGTCATAAAGTCAATGCCCCATTTACAAAAAGGGTCGGCTGTAATGACAGGGTGGAGAAGAGTGGGGGGAGCTCGGGCTTTGTTGGCATAGATCTGACATTGCTCACATCGTTTCACGGCATGAATGCAATCATGAAACAAGGTAGGACAAAAGTAACCGGCTCGGATAATCTTTTGAGCAGTGGATATTCCCGAAAGATGGCCCCCACATGCACCACTGTGGCAGTTGTTTAAGACTCTGTCGGCTTCGTCAATAGTCAGGCAACGACGAAGAATGGTGTCGACGCCCTGCCGGTATAGGATGTCTCCGATGAGGAGATAGCGGGGGCCTGATGGTGAATACTCCGACGATCATCTCATGATAGATGGTTATCGAAATTTTGAGTGCGTAGGTAGACGAGAAGATCACCATACCAAGGATCATCTGAAGTGATGTAAAAGAGGTGTTCATCATGAAAGTAGGTGTTGACTGGGGCGTTGGTGGTGTCAGAGGGGAGGGTTGTGACAAGTTCGGCGAGGACAAGGACCTTCTTACTCTTAGGTGTTGAGAATTCGAGGTTGTACTCTTGAAGGATAATGATCCATTAAGCGAATTTGCCATTAACTAGTCGACATTTGAGCAAGTACTGCATAGGGTTGGAATTTGCGACGACCTTGGTGGTGCGAAGCAGAATGTAATGGTGCAGTTTCTGGACTGCAAGGACAACTGCAAGAGCAAGTTTCTCTTCATGTTTATACTTCAAGGGTGGTCCTGAGAGGTTCTTACTAACGTAGTAAATGACGTGTTCATGATTTTCATCTCCGAGCTGGACGAGGACGCTGGCTACTGATATAGTTGATGCTGATACGTAGAGGATGTAGTCGCGATTGTAGTTAGGCGCACTAATTAAAGGTGCGTTTGAAAGTGTTGCTTTAAGATCGTCAAATGACTGTTGGGCATAGTCATCCCAGTGAAAAGGTATGTTGTGACGTATTAAGCGGAGGAAACCGTGTGCGCGGATGGCGTAATCGGGAACAAAGCATCTAAGAAAGTTAGCTTTGCCCTATAGACTCTGAAGTTGTTGTAAATTCCGGGGAGGTGGAATTTCGATGATAGCTTGGACTTTGAGGGGGTCCACGGTGATACCGCTTTGGGAAACAATAAAACCGAGGAGGCGCCCTGCGTTGACGCAGAACACACACTTGAGAGGATTCAAGCGGATGTTGTACTGACGACATCATTGAAATATGATGCGTAAATCATCGAGATGTTGGGTGCATTTCTTGGATCGAGTTGTGAGGTCGTCCAAGTAGGCGAGGATGATGTTAGCCAGATCGTTGAAGATATATGTCATCGCCTGCTGGAAAGTCACGCCGGCATTTTTTAAGCCGAAAGGCATGACACGATATGAAAAGGTACCTCATGGGGTAGTGAATGCGGTTTTATACTGATCAGCTGGATGGATTTGAATTTGGTTATAGCCAGAGAAGCCATCCATAAAGGAGAGAGCCTCATGGCCGACGCAGTCATCAATAATTTGATTGATGAAAGGTGTTGGAAAGTTGTCTTTGGGACATGCGTTATTGAGATCGCGAAATTCTGTGAAAATGCGGATAGTGCCCTATTTTTTGTCGAAGGGTACAGGGTTGGAAACCCATGAAGTATAAGTGATGGGATAAATAAACCCGGCAGTGTGTAATTTGTCAATTTCGGCTTTGATAGCCGCAGCTTTGGATGGGTGTATTGGTCGTTGTTTCTGGCGAACGGGTGTGATGTCAGGCCAGGTGTCGATGCAATGTTAGACGATAGAGGGATCGAGGCCAGGCATTTCCGTGTATGACCAGGTGAAAATATCCCTATATTCCTGGAAGAGGGCTTTGTATGCGGCGATTTCCTGAGGAGTGCAAGCAGCGCCAATGATGATTTCTTCGACGATGCCATTTTTTATGGAAATGTCGATTTTGATGGTGGGGGAAATGTTGGCCATAATACCTTCTTCAAAAGCATTAGGGGTCGGAATGGGATTTTTGAACCAATCTATAGGCCCTGAGGGGATAAAATCTTTGGTTTCGACTGCGTAAATGGGGTTTTGGTTGGGAGGCATGAGGACTTCCTGTGGATAAAAGAGTGCACGGTGATGTAGTGCATCCCAGGGAGAATCCGGGTGGTTTAGCTCTTCCAGTATTTCCTCATCGCATTGGAAATGGTGGGAATACAAGGGGTCGTGAGGAGTGATCTCGGTGACAGTTTGGTTTCCCCCTGTTGGACAAGCAGAGGGAGCAATGTTGGGAGGGGGTGAGGGTTCACTCGACATAAATCATATATTGAAGTACTGAGGGGTACCCGAGGTGGTTGGGTGGAGAGTGTCCGTAGGGGAATGAACAGGGGAGTTGGGGGGGTTACGGGATAAATCCTCAGAGATGTCATCTAAGAACCATGGAGGTGTTGGGAGTGCCTCGGGTTCGGGAGAAATGACATGAAGATCCTCAAGTGATGGGGTAATGTCAATGATTTCTTCGACGGGTTGGTGAAGCAGGGCCAATTGACGCTGTCGATATTCAAGGATCATAGGACACTAGTATGTAAAATGAGCTAATGAATCGCAGAGAGAGCAAGGGCATCGCATACGTTCATTGACTGAAGTGGTAACATAATGAATGTCAGTGATATTTGTGGGAGAGGACGTAGCAGGATGTGGATTGTTCTGGAAGTTCTGGCGTACAGTGGCTAATGTCTGCCGAAAATGTGGCAGTGTTGGGCAATGATGGGTGTAATGGCCATACTCTGAATAGATAGCACACGCGTATTTAGTCCTCAACCCTTTACTACTGGAAGGGTGGGTGATAGTGGGGGGACTAGCAGTAGTGGCGGGTGTTGTGGGAGTTGGATTGAGGGGAATCAAATTCTGTAATTCAGGTAGTGATGGACAGTTGTTGGTTTGGTGACCCTCTTTCTCACATAGTGCGCAAGGTGGTGGGATGCATGGAGGAAGTGGAGTGGTGGGCTCCTTCTTCTTTCTCCTACCCCTAGCTGTAGCAGGGGGGTTAGGGAGTATGGGGGTAGTGGGGGTAAGGACGAGAATCGTCATGGGGAGGCCTTCCTGTGGGGGAAGGGATGGACAAGGGACCATCTCAGGTGGATGTAAATACCACACTGGGATTGCTAACACCATATTGGGTAGTGTGAGCGATGCGGCTACCTGGAAAGCTTCTATACCATGTGGAGGGTAAAACAAGGGAATTTGAGTGAGGGGTTGGGGAACTGTCTCCCAAATGGGACTATGCCCTTGAGGGGATGTGGATTCGTGGACTGTTGGGGTCAACGAGTGCGCAGGAGGCTCCGACGGGAGTTGTTCTACGACTATTGAGACGTCAGGAATGACTGAAGCCTCCTGAGGGGGACTAGCATCCTCTGTGTGAGTTTCGTTAGATGAGATGATGCATACTTGATTAGCAGGATGAAGGAGTGGTGGTGCTCCATGGTATGTCCCTAACAAGGATGGATTTTTAAAAATCCCAGGACCCATCTCGACGAGTGGATATGCGTCTTGGTTGGTGTGGATGAGAGGAAGAATGTGATCGAGGTTGGTAGAGGGGTTAGGCTCATAATGTGAGACTTGGTTGATGGTCACGATCTTCCCATTGTGAGGGAACATCATGGTCCTAAAGACGGAATATGCCACTGCCTTCATGGCGTACATGTAGCTACGACCAAACAAGATATTGTAATCAAGCAGAGTGTCGATAACTTCGATGTCTATGAGAATAGTTTTTCCCCCGACTTCAACGGGGACATTTTGGAAGATCCCTTCAGGAGATGATGGTCATCCATCATAAGCTCGTAATGTGATGGCAGAGGGAATGAGTTCCAGGGAACCAAGTTTCTGCCATACGGTTTTGGACATGATGCACGTAGATGCACCTTCATCGATGATACACAGATGAACTGTGATGTTCTGTATTTTTACTGGGATTTGAAAAGCGATCACGGCGGGAAGACGAGGTTCACTGCTATCAAGATCAAAGGTGATGAGTCGAGTATCTGTAGGGTCGACTGCCCCCAAGGCAGAAAGTAGTGATTTCCGTTGAGTAGGACAAGTCTGGAGGACTTCCAAGACTGACATGGCAGCTAGGGATTGTGCTAGGTTGTCTACCAAACTATAGTTATGAGTTTCCCTAGCCTGTGGGTTATGGATATTCTTGTGCAAGGGTATGCGAGGGATGCATAGTGGTGGTTCGACAGAAGGGCGAGGGATCACCAACGGGGGTTCTGTCGGTGGTTCGGCGGAAGGGCGAGGGATCACCAACGGGGGTCCCGTCGGTGTAGGGTTTGTCTCAGGAGATATGGGAGTAGACTCAGCGGGTGCATGATACTGACGATTACGGGTTTGCAGAAGGATTTCTTCCTCACTGGTGAGGAGAATTGTATGCTCTGTTGGGTTGTTAGGGTTTGGGTATTGTCCCCCTTGAGGTGGGGGATGTTGTGTGTCCTGTTGGGTGTTTATCGCACCTTGATGTGGAATAGGATTTTGCAGCACGGCGAGAGGGGGTTGTTGCACATATTGTTGTGGTGCCTGCTGAGGTGTAGGTTGTGCAGGAGAATGGGGAAGACTACCAGAGTCTTTCAACCATTTGAAATCAGCGATCTGGGGGCAATGGTGAGTGTAATGACCGAAATCACCACAAAGGGCACAAGGGAAAATGGTTTTAACATTATTTCACCCTTGGCGTTTGTTATTATTGCCCCCTTGGGGGTTTTGGTTCCCTTAGTTCTGGTTGCCCCCAGTAGGTTGGTGTTGTGAGGGTTGATTCCCACCTTGTCCTGGGTTATTTTTATTCCTGTTCCGCCCTTTATTCTTGGAATTGTTTGATGGATGGGTTGGATTGGTTGTGTTCAACTGTTCAAAATTTTGGTATTGTTGAGCAGCAGAAGGTTGAACAAAATTTACCCCCGCATGTGGATGGGGGGGAGCCATGGGTTGTGGAGAACGAGGAAACAGGAAGTATGGATTTTGCGGTGGTATCGGTCCATAAGGGACATAGGATGGCGTAGTGCTTTCACTAGTACTATAAGCTAATGTTGAGGGAGTACCACTGTTTGTGGGAAGAGGTGGATGTATGGGAGGTGTTGGCGGTGGTCCACTGATGGGTGGAGGTATTGCAATAGGGTATGGTTGTTGATAAGGAGGTGGGGGGTAGTAAGGGGTGCCCCCATATGCTGGCGGGTATTGAGGTGATCCATACATCGGTGGTGGTTGGGGTTGTGGACCATGGTGTGTGGTGGCACCTATTAGTCCGTCTGCTGAGTGAGACATCCCCGGTTTGTCTTGGCCAAATGGCACAGGTTTTGGAAGATCAGGAAGTACCATGTATAAGTACCCTAACTGGGCGTAGATGAGGTCGTACTGTTGGGCCTTACTGATGGCTTCCTCTTTGGATTGTGGGAAGGTGGAAGCTACATCCTTTCCAAGGAGAGAGACAAGTGATCTAAGAAACTTGTCTAGACACTGTTCCTTGGTGGTTTCTTCCTTACACAAACTACGTCGCCTACAACACTCGTGAATGTGGTTAGCAATGTGTGTGGTTGAGGTTTGTTTGAATTTAGAAAGTAGTTCTAGACCATTGTCATGGCGGATGGGTAATTGGAAGAAGGTCAAGAATGCTTTGGCCAATGACTCAAAGGTCGCGTGGGACCCCGATTTTTCTTCGACATACCATTTGG
>JZKD02S1832220.1:39735-79195 GCA_000966675.3 Picea glauca | reverse complement strand
AAAACAATAATGAGTCATATTTACATCAAACACTATTGGGTCCATTACCCAAAACTTTGTGCTACGGGACTTTCTTCAAGGGTTGACATCAATGACAACCAACCTTAATCAACAGAGGAAGCCTTGGAATATGATCTTCCAAGTCAAAGATTATTAAATTAGTATCGGTATGATCAATTCCACCAATAACCTTTAACAAATCCTTCCAATAACTGACTTCTCATGGCCATGTCACTAGTCCAACTTTTTTTGATGCAAGCATGTGTAGATGAACATCGGAAGGACTAAACAAGTATATGCATTGTATAATGTCCATAATAGTTCTTAATGTCACATGCAGGGTGGAAGGAGATGGAATACAAAATGGGGTGTCAAGGAATATACTAAGGAAACATGAGGACCCAAGCATCAAATTGTATGCCTCTGATTTTTTGATTGGAAAAATGTGTAACAGTAAATAGGGCGTGATGGCAGGGCACGACAACCAATATGTATATCGCGGACCCCCAAAAGCCAAGGGAGAAATATTGAACCCGCCAACCCGGCACCCACAACCGACAAAGTGGGTAAGTATGGAATACGGTAGAACCATGACCATAAATGTGAAACCGTTAGTCTGCCAACCGACGCACCAAGGCATTTTTGGAAAGACCACTAAGCAGAGAAATTAGAAAGCGAAAGGGATAATAGAAAATGGAAAAAGTAGAAATGGGGAGGGCATAAAGGACCATTGCTGCCAATTCATCGTTTTCTAGTCTAATATTATATGCCCCCACCTGGTTTGTATATTTGATTTACTAGCACAGTTGGTATACCTTTTCGAAGATTGTACCACAGAACCCTCTGCTGTTGCACATAAAAAATCATCTTTATGTCCAACCAATCTATTTCTTCCAAGGTAGAAACACCAAATATACAATGGACAATGGACATGTAGTCAAGTTAGTATGAAGACAGACATGTAAAAGAAAGAAAAGCAGTTCTATTTTTTCCAATGTAACAACAAACAAAATACGATTCACATGAGAAAGCACAAAAAGATATGTAGTATATACATACAGGTAAACCAAAAAAAAAAAAAGGTGTAAAGTAGCAGAACAAGCACAACAAATATACATACAATAAATGAAATATTGAACACTGGAATATGAAATAAGAGTACATGTATCCACCTCTGTAACTCCTCGTCTACATTCCCGCCAAAGAGTCCATCGTCCTCTCTAGTCATTTTGTTTGTTTAAATGTAGCAATGTAGGAAAAATACAATGGACATGAAGGAGGTTAGTATGCAGGAAGACATGTAATGAAGATAAGTTATTATGTAGGAAGGTACACAACATCTACATACAATAAACTAGGTGAACACATATACAGACAATAAATGAAATACAAAACAACGCAATATGAAATAACAATACAAGCATGTACCTTTCTATCTCCTCTTCAACCGATGCAGTCAAGACTCCATCATTTTCTCCAGCTATTCTGTTTGTTTGAATGTGGGAACGCACAAAATACAATGTACATGAATGGAAGATGGTATGCACCAGAGAACAAGTAATATGTACATACAGTAAATGAGACTCAACGAATTGAATAAAATATAGGTAGAAACATGAACGTTTGCGCTTCTCCATCCATAGTTGTAGATATATAATTTTTTTCCCTGCCCAAAATATATTACAAGCCACAAAATGTTACGAAATTGCATGGCCATAGCTAAACGATTTTTGGTTTTCCATGGAAAAGTATCCAGATATGCTTCCACCCATGGAAATACATGTTCTTTATCCTCTACATGGAATGTTGTGCCCACGATACAAGATTTTGGTTTTCTGTGGAAAACTACCCAGATATGCTTCCAAACATGGAAATATAATTTTGTAGTATCTTTGTTGTACATATCATATCTCAAGTATAAGACAAATTGTATCGTGGTCACACCAGTCTGTGTAGAGGATAAAGAACATGTATTATCATACAGACACATTTCACCATACATGGTTTATAAGTGCAGCTTGCATATGTTTTATTTTAACAAAAAAACAACGGATATTGCAATTGCACATGTACTTCTCGAACTATTTTTCATGCAACTATTTTCTATCATGTCAACACTGAAGTACCAACAAAATCTCACAGCAGAACATATCTTGACCTCGCCAGACAAGGCAAATAACACAACCGCATGTCCACTCATGGATGCAGGGGCTGAACACTGTAAAGCGCCCCAAAAAAATTAATACATTAAAAAAAACAGCTTCAACTGTCGGCACAGGACCCCAACCCTGCAAATCCGAAGCAAACAAAAGAAAACAAAAAGCACCAAACTAGCGAGAAAGCACGAACAGGCCCAACTACAGCCCCAGGGCCCCAAATCGTAAGCTTGATCCAAACAAACAGAACTAACAACCGACGGACCAATGAACAAGCAACAACCACCGAACCAGTAAACAACATATGTATCTCCAACGATTACGAAACTGCAGCTGAAGCACAGAAGGAACCAGAAACATATGACGATCATGCCAGTAGAAATAAACAAACATTCTTACTTGCAAACTGCAAACACTGAACAAAAAAGAAGGAATAGAAAATGAAACTATGGCATGGAAACTTACTCTGAAACGATGAAAGGCAGAAGCGCAGGTCAAATTGTAAACCAAACAACAACAACAAGCAACAACCGACAAACCAATAAACAATGTATGTAGCTTCAATGATGACGAAATTGAATTCCAAGGCTAGAATAAGGATGAAACATACAATGCCTATTCAACTGGCGGTGGACAACAATATTGTCCAAAATCACTGCAACATTGTATGGAAAATTTCGAGGAAAAATGTAATCTGAGAAGCGTATTTAGATAAACACTTAAGGTTTTCATGTTGTCTAAGGGCCTTGCGGTATGCAAACATTTAAGTTCTCAGGCCTTTTGGAGGACCTCGCGTCATGTAAACATTTAAGTTGTCAGGCCTATTCAAGCACCTCAAAAAAAGTGTCAATACATTCCAATACAAATACAAAGGAGTAATAATAATAATAGTAGCACAAATAAAAAAATAAATCACAATACAAGGTTATAAACTTTGGAATTATCGATCACTATAAACCTTGGATATCTAAACATTTCAATATGATTAGTACAAATAAAAAAAGTACTGTACATGATAAACCTTTGAATATGGCAACATATAATTCATTGGGAATAGCGAAGTTGTCAATAAGACCTTAAATCTATCATCCAATCAGATCATAACATATATAGTTTTTTTTATTATATAAAAAATAATGCTTTAGTTCTCTACGTCGAACATTAGAAAGTATGCAAAAATTTGTAGTCAAACGACAAACTAATATAAAGTCAACAAATTATCGATCGCTATAGTCCCTCTACACCTTCGGCAAGGACTAATAATTGGGTCTTTCCCTTATGCCTTCTCAAAGAACCCTCAAAGGCTATAAATTATGATTGACATGTTCACATAAGTGAGTTTAATATTCCTCAAAAGGAAAATCTAAAATAATGTAATGTAAATAATGTTTGTATTTTTGTTTTTGAGTGATAGCTCGTTCTTATTTTTTGTTTTTGTTTTGGATCCAATGTCATGTGTAAATTTTCATTGCAATCTAATATAACTTTAGTTATTTTTTCCAAGCTCAAACCTCTACTCATGGTTGTAATTGCCTTCCCAAATCATGTTTTTCATCTCTCATCACATCCATCTTGTAGATAAGACATTAATTATTTATATATTATTTAATAAGAACATTAATGATAATTAAAATGTATTTATGGGGAATTACCAAGGGGTTACTCATCTTTTCCATAAAATCATTAAACCAACATACTATAATAGCTACAAATTGTGAGTTTACCAACTGAACCTAAGCTATCAATCAAATCATCCATCTACTTAATTAAACTTTAAAGATTTGCAAACCTTGATATGTTGTCTAGGTCAATCATTTTACATAGTTCTTACATGTGATACCAATTAAACTTTAAAGATTTAAAACCTTGATACGTTGTCTAGGTCAAGCATTTTATATAGTTCTTACATGTGATACCAATTAAACTTTAAAGATTTACAAGCCTTCATACATTGTCTAGGTCAAGCATTTTACACAAATTCTTACATGTGATATCATTGTAAAAACGTACTAAGTTAGATTTTTAAAATTCCATTCTCTAATTATCAAAGCCAAGGAAAAAATGGATGTAACTAAAATTTTGCAAGTGTTGGATATTTATTAACCTCGTGACCAATATGAAACTCAATAGAGTTAGTTGGAAGATGGTATAACCAGTTGGAAATAATAATTATTCTTGTATTCTACTCTTTTTATATATATAAAATTAAGTGTTTAAGAGACACAAAACACGCTATAAAATATCACTAGTAAAGTCTCTTAATAGTATTTAGTAATTTTTTATTTTCAATGATGAACATATTATTGAATCAATTTCATCAATAAAACAAGGACAAGAAAGTTGTTTATAATACTTCCTAATAGTAATTCTGAAGATACAAACATACATGAACATTGGTACAGTAACGATCCATTACTGTAGTATCCATGAAACTATAATACAATGTACTGAAATTATCCGAATGTGAGTAGTCTCCTAGTGGGGATGAAATTATTATATAACATATCATTCATAAACTGATTATTATAAATAAAAAAAATAATAAATAAATAAAAAGGTGGGTGGATCCTATTATATTAGCAAAAAGAGCATACAGTAGTTGTTGATGATGCCAGCTGTCCCGCCTGAACAGGAAACCGGGACAGCTGGATCTCCTATGCCAGGTGTGACTCTGTTACCAAAACATACATGGGAATGCCCTGCCGAAGGAAACCAGGGCTATTATGCTAACAATTTTCAAGGAGTGTTCCATAACTAGATGTAAAGAAACTAAACAAGCTAACTGAACTAAAACAACAGAGATACCTCTAACCAAAAGCTGCAGTGAATCTATTTGCCCATGCACTGTCGCTCATTCCTCTTCTGTTGCCAGCCTGCTGGAAGCGAGTATGTCTGCGCACACGTCGGACACTGCCGCTGCGGAAGATTCTTAGAGTGGGCCACAAAGAGCATGTCCAACCTTTGGGCCATTCTAGTGAGGCGAAAAACTTGGTCGTCCATTAGACTCCGGAGCTCGAAGATGAGTGGAAGGTGCCATAATTCAGAGAAGGATTGTTGTTCCAGCCTTCCGCTGACGTCAGGTGCTTGTGTCCTGGAGTCCCTTGCTACTCTGGTCGAAAGCCCTGGTGGCTCCTCCATCCCTGTGGTGCCATTGGGAGGGGTTTTGGAGTCCCTCGCTGCTCTGGTCGAAAGACCTGGTGGCTCCTCCGTCCCTGTGGTGCCATCGGGAGGGGTTTCCTCCTCCACGATGCAGGTTGGGAAGAAGTCCTCCGAGCTGTCGACGGTGAGATTCCGCAGGGTGTCCCCGGGCGGGAGCGTGCTTTCTTTTTCAAGTTCAATTGAGGGGTGGCTCTGCGTAGCCTCTTCCAGACTAATTTCCTCTACATACGCCATGGGAGGCATCCATGGTCGTCTTCTGCATCGGGTGGAAGCTAAGGGAAGTGCCCATTCGAATTTCCGTTGGCGCTGGCACCGAGACTCAGCCATGTACTAGGCAGCCCCTCTACGCGATTTCCCTCTGAGCCTTGGCATTGTGGAGACACTAGAAGGGGCTCGAGTTCCTGTCGGATTGGCCTCTCCTCTCCCGAACTTTAGCGGGGCTCTGAATTGCTGCTCAGACAGAGTGAACACTGCGAGGATCCAATGCTTCTCTTCCCAATTCGACTCTGTGATAATACGCCATTCTACCATGACCGCCAAAGCCATTAAGGCTGGGTGTTGATTTCTCTGTCGACTGGTAGAGCTCCCTCGCGCGAGAGGGCTCATCAAATGGAGGTGGTTGGGGCAAGCCATTGCGAATTAATAGCAGAAGGACGCTCGCCAGTTGATGCATTAAAGGAGCGTCCCGACGGTAGCCCGCATGTCCACTATTACCCGCGTGTCACCCCATCCGGGGGGGTAGGTCTCTGGTGGCTAAGGTTTGGCACCTCGTGAATATGCCTGGGTGTTCTGAGACGTGGTCCACCCACCAGGAGTAATCAGCTTCCCTTTCAGCTGCTTCGTTTGCTAGACAATCTGCTACTCTATTTGCATCTCGCTTCATGTGGGAAGGTATGATGCTGAGAGTGGGTGTGAGGAGGCATTTTAAATCTTCTATCATTCCTGAGAGTCGCCATCTTGGTGAGATCTTTGAAGGGAGACTCCCATTTAGAATCTTGGTGATTAAATGGATGATAACTTGTGAGTCTCCTTCCAGGACTATGTTGTGGTGGTCTTTATCCATTGCTGCTTACAGACCTCTCAATAAGCCTGTTAATTCTGCAACATTGTTAGTCGTTTTCCCTAGGAAGCCTGCTAATAGCCCTAGGGTCTTTCCTTCAGAGTCTCAGATCATTGCTCCCCATCCTCCTGATCCCGGGTTGCATTTGGCTGCTCCGTCAAAGTTGATTTTGATGAAGTGGGCATAGGGGGGGGGACCAAGTGGTTGGGCTGGTCTGAGGAGGTTTGTTGGTCCTCAAGATTGAATGATTAGTTGAGATGGGCTGCCAATGCTGGAGAATACATTGTTCTTCGGGAGTGCACCTGAGGTCCTCCTCTTTCCAAGAGTTTCTCCTGACTATTTCCTTGATTAGCGAGTTGATTGTCTCCCATGTGACCTCTGGCGGGGAGGCCTGTGAGTGGA
Source organism: Picea glauca (assembly GCA_000966675.3). Lineage (NCBI taxonomy): Eukaryota > Viridiplantae > Streptophyta > Pinopsida > Pinales > Pinaceae > Picea > Picea glauca. The sequence continues at coordinate 72,418 of JZKD02S1832220.1, read as the reverse complement.
AAATTCTTCTGTTTTTTTCCTTCCAGAGCTACCAAAGGATAAATCCTTGTAAAAGCTGCCAGATATGGTTTAGGAGCGCGCTTTTGTAGGAGATGTGGTCCCAGTGCTCGATTGTGTCATTGACGTTGTTCCGGTATTGACTAGACTTGCGCATGATTTGCGCACTTTGATCCCATACACTCTGGTTGTAGCGGCACCCATTGAAGAGATGTTCTTTGGTTTCTTCTTGTTGATAGCATAGCACATAGAGGGAAGGCCCGATGAAGCCTCGTTTCCTAAGATTGTCCCAGGTTAGAGCCTTATTGTGCACTACCAGCCACAGGAAGGTGGAAACCTTAGGCCATAGAGTAGAGTCCCAGACTTTGTTCCAAATGGGCTCTTTACCTTCGCCTTGGGGGTGGTTGTGTATGGAGTAGGCTTCCTTTATTGTGAAGGTACCAGCTGTGGAGTATCCCCATCGCAAGATGTCCGACCCTTCTCTTACAGAAATTTTCCTCCGATTAGCTTGGGTGTGCCAGCTTCCTAAGTTGAGATTTTCAGGGACTCCGAGGTCTTGGTGAGATGTTTTCCATTGTCGCCAGTGGAGGTGCTGCCCGTGAGGTTTCCAAAGATCCTTGACCTTTAAGGAGGCGTGCGGATCAATGGCTTCTCTGAGGGTGGCTAGGTCTTCTATTCTAATCAGGGGTTTGAATTGCTGCCAGGAGTCCTGCCAGAGCATGGCACTCTCTCCATTTCTGACCTCCCAGAAGGCATGGTCTTGAACCAGAGTGCAGTTTTGCCAAGCGGTGTTCTAGATGTTGGATCCTTGTATTCTGGTGTTATGCCTGATCAGTTGATTGGTAGGCGTTAGGGGAGCATACTTGTGCCTCCAGATGCATGCCCAGGCTGTTGTAGGAGTTTTTAGCCAACGCCACTAGATTTTGGCTCCCATGACTTGGTTGAGTTTCCCCGAGTCTCGTAGGCCTAGTCCTCCTTGACTTTTTGGCATGCAAGTTTTGTCCCAGCTCACCAGGGCCCACTTCTTGTTTGGTTGGTGTCCGTGCCAGAGGAAATTACGTTGCAGGTTCTTTATGGATTTGATAACATGTTTGGGAGCCACTAGGACCGTGAAGAGATAGGTGGGAAGGGCCTGCAAGACTGATTTTAGGAGGACTAGCCGGGAGGCAATATTGAGGGGTCTGAAGGTCTAATTGCCTAGTCTGTTGGAAATGGAGAGGAGAAGGCTATCCCAGGAGATAGATCTGGCAGCAGCGCCCGTGAGGGGGACGCCTAGGTAGTTGGACGGAAGGGAGCTCCTGGGTATACCTAGGAGTCTGGAGATATGGACTTGAACAGGGACAGGAGTATTGAAAAAGTAGAACTTGGACTTATCCAGGTTTAGAGATATGCCAGAGGCTTCCGTGAAGTCGGAGAGGATGGAGTTGAGTGTATTGGCCTCCCTTGCCGAGGGGGAGTTAAGAAGGAGAGTATCATCTACTAATTGGCTATGGGAGAGGGTTGGCTGAAGATTGTGGAGAGGTAGACCTTTGAGGGAGCCATCTGTGAGTGTCGCCTTGATGGATCTGCCTAGGCCTTCCGCCATGAGCACGAATAGGAAGGGCGAGAGGGGGTATCCCTAACGGATGCCGTGAGTAGGTGAGAAGGGCCTGGATGGGATGCCATTGACTAGGATGGAGAAGAAGGTAGAAGAGATGAGGTTGAGGATCCATTTGACCCAGCCCTGATCGAAACCAAAGGAGTCAAGGATGGCTTTGAGATATTGCCAACTGGCTCTGTCAAAAGCTTTGGAGAGGTCCAGTTTTATTAACATACCTGGGGTTTTGGAAGTTTTGAGAGAGTGGATGACTTCATGAGCCAAAATGACATTGTCCATTATTTGCCTCCCTTCTACATACCCGGCCTGTTCCTTGGAGATGACGTGAGTCAGGATGGGTTTCACCCTGTTTGCTATTACCTTTGTGATGATTTTGTAGACAACATTGCAAAGGGCTATGGGTCTGAAGTGTTTGGGGTTGGTGACTCGTTCTCCTTTTGGAATGAGGGTTAGGAAGGTCACATTGAGGGTCGGGAGAACCACACCTGAAGCTCTCGATTCCTCTACAACTTCCCATACGTCTCTTCTTATCAGATCCCAACAATGATGGAAAAAGTCTGTGGTGAACCCATCCGGTCCCGGGGCCTTGCCTGGGGACATGTTCTTTACTGCCTGGTCCACTTCCTCCTAGGTGATGGGCCTAGTAAGAGCTGCGTTTTGCTCCGGGGTTACTAAAGCCGGTATGTGTCTAGTGACTCTTTGTATGGCTTTTGTTCTATCCTCCTGGGTTTCTGTTAGGAGGTCCCGGTAGAAGTTGAGTAGCTATGTTTCTATTTTGGAGTGTTCTCTGACTATGTTGCCTTGGCCATCTTCTAAGTGGGTGATCCTGTTGACATGACATTGGTTCATCATTGTTCTATGAAAGAATTTGGTGTTCCGCTCCCCTTCCTTGAGCCACTGTACTCGAGATTTTTATTTCCAAAGAATTTCCTCCTTCTTTCTTCTTTCTTCTAGTTGCACTCTGAGCGTCTCCTCCTCTTTCATTAGTTCGGTGGTTCTAGACCCAGAGATAAAGGTTTTCTGAATCGCCTCCAGCTGGATTTCTATATCTCGAATACTATGGAAAATGTCTCTGAAGTTGTTTTTGTTCCATTGCTTCAGCAACAGCTTAAAGTTCTTGAGTCTTTGCTGAAATTTGTACATGCTCGAACCATGATCTATTTATGCCTGCGCCCACCAGGCCTTGGCTAGGTGTTGGAAATCTGGGTGTAGAAGCCAGAATTTTTCGAAGCTAAAGGGCTTGAATTTGGGTGTGTCTTCGATATTTATGCTGAGGACCAGTGGCCAATGATCTGAGCCAGCTCTCGGTAGGATGAGTCTTTCCAGATGGGAGCCTGACTCCATTAGTTCTTCCGAGACCAAGAAGCGGTCCAGTCGGCAGGCGATGTGTTGGGTGCCTGATCTATGATTCGACCAAGTGAAGGTGCCATTGCTATTTTCTATATCTACTAACTTAAGATGATCAATGAGAGTTTTGAACTTACCGTTGTCTTGCTCCAGCTTTTTGGTGCCTCCTGTTTTTTCCTCTAGCGAGAGGATCATGTTGAAGTCTCCTCCTAGGATCCAGTTGCGGGTGGTCACCAGGGTTTTGATGAGTTCAAGCCTCTGCATAAGTTTGTCTTTGTCTTGCTGATTGTGGGGGCCATAAACATTCGTGATGACTCCCTCCTGATTCGAGCCGATGATCTCGAAGTGCACCGTTATTGTGCGAACTGTTGAAAAAGGGTTGTGGATGTTGATGCTAGAGGGGTTCCAGAGGATGGCCAGTCCTCCTGAGGCGCCTACTGAGTCTGTTGATATGTAGTTACAATCTCGCCAGATTCGCTGGAAGATGGTTTCAGCTTCCGCTCCCGCGCATTTGGTTTCCTGTAATAATAGGATATTTGGGTTCTTTGCTTTTATGCAATCTCGGAGGGTCCTTTGTTTGGACCTACCATTAAGTACTCTAATGTTCCAGGTGAGGATCTTCATCATTGGGTTGGTGGTGGTGTTTGGAGGTAAACCTCCGAGATCTTGTGGATCTGTCCAGAGTTTATCATGAGGTTACTTGCCTCCCTGATCAGTTGTTGCGTTGTTTTACGCCCTCTTCTCTTGTTCTCCCAAAGGATTTTCTTCTAGCCAGAGTTCGAGTCTGTGGCTATGCCCAGTCGTACTGTGGATCCCACAGGGGAGCTGAGAAATACTTTGTGCACCTTGCGCAGTTGTTCTTCAGGGAGGGTTTGCAGGTCCTTTTGATTCAGGGCCTCTTCCAGCTTCTCCAGGTCTATGCCTGCGAGATCTCTTTCGTCCAGCTGCATTGGGGTATCCCCATCTCCTTCTCCTCTGTCCTCTGTGTGTGTTTCATGGCTTTGGGGCGGGGGGGGGTTGGATTTGAAGGATTTTCATGTGATTGCTACGGGTTTTTGTGCGGATCTTGGATTTCCTCCTCCTTTGGTAGTTGATTCAGGATCTCATAGGAGTTTCTTGTTGCGAGATTTTTCTTCTTCCCCTGGGTTTGTCTCCGTGGTGGGTTTCGCTTCTTTGACGCCACTGTGGTGAATCCATCCTTTTGTGCTTGCTCGCTTGCTTTGGCGACTGTTTTGATGAGGGGGCAATCTCTGTAGAGGTGGCCATGCTCGTGACATCTTCTACATCGAAAGGGAATATGCTCGTAGTCCAGGGTTTGTTTCCAGTCCTCGTCTTGGTATTCCAGAGTTACCGTGCCGGGAAGCGCTTTGGAGATGTTCATGTAGATGCAGATCCTGGCATAGGAGGTGTATTTTCTTTGTCTAGTTGCCTCTGAGGCTTTTACATATTGGCCCAGGGTATTCCCTATGCCCATTAGAATCTCCTCCAGCCAGAACTCTTGCGGTAAGGAGTATAAACGGATCCACACTGGGGCCATGGTGAAGTCTTCTTTATCAGGGCTGAATCTTTCAGTCCAGAAACGTAGGAATAGCCCGGCTGAATTGAAGAAATATGGCCCATTTTCGAATATCCTATCTTTGTCCTCTAGGTTGTATAGAATGATTGTAAAAAATCCCTTGGAGCTGAGTTGTACTTCGTAGTCCCCTTTGGGGTTCCACCAGTGCTTGATCCATTTGTGAAGATCTCGTTCTGTAGGCCAGAGCCCCAAGAACTTTCCTATGAGGGCATGTTCTCTCATAAATTCTGTGTGTTCTCCTACTCTGGTTGAGCTAATAAGATATCTTGGTGCTTTTTCCATTTGGGGTATGCATTTACCTGGTTCCCATCCTCGGTGTGGCTTTTCCTGGGAGGTTCCAACTTCTATTTCCATTTCCTTCCTGAGGCCGTGTTCTCTGGCCAGGAGCTGTTCGCGAACTTGCTGGGGTGGATCGAATGCTGGTCGCTTCGCTCGATTGCCTATTCGGTCGTTAGCAGTGATATTGTTGTATAAGGGGGGTTGCCCCCCCCCGTTCCCATTATGGTGTGTCGGTGGAGGCCGAGACTGAGTTTTGCTACAGAGTGTGCACCACGCGGGAGACTTGACTGTGAGCGTCCGCTGCCTGCGGCTGAAGGGTTAGGGTTTCCTCAGTCATTCACCAACTGATTATTATAAAATTATGATAAACATATTAGTGTCATTATATTTAAAGTTGTGAAGAACCACATTTATGTATCAGAATTAAACATGGAAAGCATGGCTTTATGATAAAAAGTAAGATGCATATGTGTGATCGTTGAGGAAATTGACATCCTTCATATCATATATTTCTAATGGAAGGGATGGCATTCACTACATCATGTATTTTCAATCAACCAACAAATAAAACCTAACTAATCTAGTGTTCTCGTCAAGTGATCCGTTCTCATGCTTTCACAAACACTTCCATATAAAATTGGAATATGTTTCCACCAAGAACAACGTTGGTTGCTTATACATCTTTTCTTATTGCTTCAAGCAAGCTTTGTTTATATACGCTTTCACGAAGACGTTCAGGAATAATGAACATGCTTGGAAAGATAGAAGAATAACATGAATAGGATTAACGTGTGGGATACCCTGTTAACAACATAAATCCTTTCTCTCCTCTCTGCTGTGTATTTACAGGTCCAAATATTTCAATGTATTGGGGAGTAGGAGCTTGTGTGAATACCATGTTAATAACATAAAAGACATTTTAATGTAAATACAAATTATTTGTGATCATTATGTAAGTAAATAATTGATGAATTAAAGAAAATAGGAGCACAAGATATTCGATCTCGAGGAGGATTTTCTTTAGTATAGCCTACAGGTGGTGTTGAAAACTTACATAGTTGCTTCGGATTTGATTCAACTCACATAAATGAAAGCAACAACTATTACCCTTATTATTATTATAGTTATGTCTACATGAAATCACTATTTTTTGTTATTTAAAGTTCATTTCTAAATGAAGAAATGGATTCAACATGCCCCAAAAATTTTTGGCACTCAAATTACACAAAAATAATCACTCAAATCTACATATCCTACCAAATTTCGAAAAAATATCCAAAAATACAAAACATAAAACGTTTATATTACTATATTATCTAAAACTCTTCACATTTACCGTCGTTATCTCTACAACACAAAGCACAAAGCTGCAGAATGGCATACTCTGGGTGCAATAATTAAAGTCAATCAAATTGCATACGGATATGGTAAAGGGTATTTCCTAAACAATTAGACGACTCGATACTTAGCCCGTTTGAGGATGTTATTGCTACTTGGCTAAGGTCGGAGCTGTTGTCATCCCCACTCTATATCTTCCACGTTCCAATCGAATCACGAGGAATATATGGAGTGCGGATATCCGGACAGCAACAACTCACCTTTTCCACTTTATTCGGATCTTGAAGAACCAGGGGCGGTTTCACCGTCCCTGGGGCTCTGTGTAGATCTGGGTTTCAATTTAATCAGCAGAGAGGGCAATGGAAACTCACCTTTTCCACTTTATTCGGAACTTGAAGAACCAGGGGCGGTTTCACCGTCCCTGGGGCTCTCAATTTAATCAGCAGAGAGGGCAATGGAAACTCACCTTTTCCACTTTATTCGGAACTTGAAGAACCAGGGGCGGTTTCACCGTCCCTGGGGCTCTGTGTAGATCTGGGTTTCAATTTAATCAGCAGAGAGGGCAATGGAAAGAAGCCATTCTTGATCGCCTAAAGGGAGGAGTGCTCACAGGATATCAGAAGCCGAGCACGTTTGATCGGAAGATTGGGCATTAAGGGGTCTCTAGATCGGTATTCATCGGTAAACTGCAAGAAGAGAAAGGTATAGCTGTAATAGTTAACTTGTTTAGAAAACAATGAGAGAACTTTCACAGCTATATCTTTTCCTTCTAGCTCTTTTACTGCTATATATATATATATATATATATAGTCCTAATGCCATGCTCTGCTATGATCTGATCTCATTTCATCTTCAGTAGCAATCGGAGTAATTATTCTACCAGGCAAGCCCCTCTCTCTCTCAATCAATTTCTAACTAATCTTATTTTTCCTTGATGATGGGTTCTGGGTTTTCTCTCAATCAATTCTAACTAATCTTATTTTTCCTTGATGACGGGTTCTGGCTTTTCCATCCAAGAGGGAGTTTCTATTTTCCAAAATTGATATCAAATCAAATTAGTCCCCAGAAACCCTTCTGGCACAGTCCCTGCTGCTTATTATAGAATCTCATTCTCTGCATTCATTGATTCAATAGAATGTAATGTTTCCCTATGATTATTGTTTTGTTTTAAATTTTCTGTAGATGGGGTTTTTGTTATTGTGTTTAAGATGAGGGAGGAAGAGCCGGGTATTAGGACTTATTATTTTTTAAGAGTTGGGTATGGTTATACAGTTCTTAAGAGGTCATAAGTTCAAATCCAGAAGGGGTAAGGTATATATATTTTTGTAGACTTTATCAGTGAACGTTTAGAAAAAACACCTAGATTCAAATCTGGTTGTCTTTACTATAAACTTGAGATTAGAAGCTTGTGTCAATAGTCTATACACCTACGCCTAACAGGAAACTTATGACTAATAAAAACTGAAACTGGTGAGAGAGAGAATAAACAATCTGCCCAACTACTCAAACTATCATTATCCCATCAAATGATCTCGTTTGTCACAACCTCTATGCAGAACCTTTTGCTACTGCTACTTCTTACTCTGCAGAGGGGGTTTTGGATTCCAACCAAGAGTAAAGGCTACAACGGGTGGAAAAAAACTATATGATCTACGATTATGCTGTAGGCCCCGAGACTTTTTCCCAGGGGCTGTCCCCGAATGATATGAACACTGCACAGTGTACTTGATTCCATTGATTGATTATATTAGTTCATTGAATTTTGGTTGTGTTCTCATTTTAATTGAGATTTAAGAATCAATTTCTTTCATTTTTTACATAAATTAAATAGGATAAACATTGATTGATTATATTAGTTCATTGAATTTTGGTTGTGTTTTCATTTTAATTGAGATTTAAGAATCAATTTCTTTCATTTTTTACATAAATTAAATAGGATAAACATAGATAGAGTGTGTATGGGTTCAAATGATTTTTTTTTTTCTCATTCCGAGTGAATCCTTCTGGTTTGTGGAGAAATAACGTCTAGGCCAACTCGTAAGCGACTGTCCAATGGTATCCAGCGATCTCCCGTTTTCTTTTGAATAACTGTCCCTTTTTTCTTTTGAATATGTCAACAGACTCTCTTTTGCAATGCTAGGTTCTCAAGGAAATGGGAAATCTCTCTTGCAGGTTGGTATCATAGATTAAGATCAATCCTAAAGGTTTGCGGGCCATGATCTCAATGAGGGATTTATTGTCCTCCAGCTTGTTCCCTCTCTCTCAGGTGTTCAATGCAGAGCATTATGTGCAGGAGTAGCTTCCCAAGCCACCCTATACCTTTGAACCAGTCCTTAGGCCAGAAGGGGATATCACAAGCTACCCTATACCTTTGAACCAGTCCTTGGGCCAGAAGGGGATATCAGATGGAGTTATAGTGATAATTAATAGGTTTGATCATGAGATCACTCCAACTAGTCACTAATTCTCATGACTTAAAATAATAAAATCTATAAATAATTTCTGTAACTTATAGAATTTAACAGGATGTATGAATGTATTAATTTAACAGGATGTATTTTTAAAGTGAAACACTGCCTAACATAGATTTACAAAGACTAAAATAGAGGGGCATCTTAATCATGCTTTCCTTCTTTGGAAGGTAACTGCTTAAAAAAACATGAAAAATGATTGCAAGATAAATAAAATACTTCTCATCAAACATATCCATACGACAGGAAAAATTAACGGGTATGACAATCATAGATTCATAAATTTATTCTAATACAATGTAATGATGTCGTCTCATCAAACATATCCATACGACCGGAAAAATTAATGGGCATGAAAATAATAGATTCATAAATTTATTTTTATTTAATACAATGTAATGATGTTTAATTGTTTTAAGTTTTGTTTTTTTTTGTCAGAATTTAGTGATATAAATCTGTAAGAAATCACAATTTTTTGGTATTTAAATTGTATTTTTGAATGTAAAAATAGATTTAGTGAGCTGAAAAACCTTTGGGGTAATAGGATTATAAAGAATTAACCACTCAAATTTACAAATCCACCCATTTCTTACTGAATTTCAAGTAAATATCCCTAAAAAATATCCTCGGAAAATGACGAAAACTTAAAACATTTAGACTACCGCCAATGCAATCACGTTCCTCCTGCCATGAAAGTAAGAAAATTAAGATCAGAGCTAAAATCCACGTTTTGTGTTAACATTCTTTAATAAATACTTCTATTTTCTTGGTTTGAAAATGTTAAATTACTTCTAATATCATGCTTGATCACTGAAAAGCCCATCAACAATTATTACATTCACAGAAGCCAGTTGCTATTTTGATGGAAGTAAACGAAAAACATGCTGATTCATTCTGGCAAGTAAATGGAAAACAGGGTCTATCTTTAGGTGGTTGAGGAGGTATTGGAGTTTAGGTGGCAGTGATTTATTAGACATCAGAAGCTTCCAAATGGAAGTTGAGGTCAACGCACTTATGGGTGTGATTGGTGAGGCTCTCTGGAATACAACTGGTTTATTCGCCTCGACAGACGCGATCAGTACAGGTACATGTTTTAATACCTCAAACTTGGCAAATATTGCTCGATTAACAGAGTCTCCTTTGGTATTTAGAGACAAGTTTATCACTGTATCCCCATTCTCTTTAGAAACCTTACCTGGAGGTTCTTCTAAAAAACATAGAGCAGGCACTTTAAACATTGTTGGAGGACATGATGTTTTAGGGAGGACTTCTAGTCATTTAAACCTGGGAGGAAAGGAGCACATGGTAGAAAAGGAATTAGGAAAAAGCCGTGGAACTCCAACAGATCAAAGCACAGGATGGTCATGGGTGCATACATTGGTTTAGAGGAAACATGTAATCTGGCACTTTGTGCACTGGTGGGACAACTTTCCTATCGCTCCTTATGCAAGAAATCATTACCAGCCTGAGTAATGTCTACTTGGACTCCTCTGTTAGGCTACGCGCCATAAGTTTTATTCCTGAGGAGGGGATGGTTCGGGTTCCTTTTCAAAACGCCAAAAGATACTCTATTAGTGATGGATAAGCTTAGGGTCATTGATGGTAGCAGCTTGATGTTAAAGCGTTGGAGGGTTTGTTTTGATCCTGCAAATGATTACTTTCAGTATCGTCATCTCTGGGTTCTGTTACTTGGGCTAACGCTAAAACTTTGGAATGTTAAGGCTTTGGAAGCCACAGGAAATGAGCTCGGGTGGTTTATTAAAGTTGATGAACACTCTTTAAAGGCACCTGACAAGATAATGGGTAAGCTCTTAGTTGAGATTCACATTCACTCTGGTTTATTGGAGTCTTTAGAGATTGACTCGAGGGGCCATACTATGAGCCAAAGGCTGGACTACCTCGGAATCTCGTTTAGATGCAGTTTTTGTCGTAGGATGGGTCACTTGAGAAGGGACTGTCAAGGTTCAGTGGAGGAGGAGTCGTCAGAAGACTCCATGCTCAAAAAAGCGGCTTGTGAAGTATCTCCAGAGGTGGACCCTTTCGAACATGGCACATTTAACTCAGCTCCGGAGGAAGATAGATTGACGATGTCGTTAGACACTTTTACGGGTAAGTTAAAAACTTATGCCCTTCACTCTTTTATTCGTTGTCGACGTGGGAGCATGATTCTCTGGACTCCTCCTTGGTACTGGAAACGGGGAACACACAAGTAACCTCTTGTGGTAGATTATCAGACCGGGAAGGATTTAACACAATTGGGGTTGACCCATCTTTTTTGAGTGGGAGGGGAAACTAAATACTACTTCTATGATGTCTGTGGATTCTTGGGGGCAAAGGGGTATATCGAGTGTGCTCGGGGGGGACAGTTGCTCTCTACCAGTGAATACTTCCACTGTGAATGTGGAATTCCGGGGAGAAAGAAGTACTTCCAGTGAGCTTGTGGGGGAGAGTAGCATCCTTCTAGGCTTTAGGGAACCCAAACTAGGAGAAAGTTCTCCTGGTGTAGTTATGGATACACTGGTTCCTATTTACAGAGAAACTATGTCTTCTACACCTATCCCTACATATCAAGGGAGATCGAAAGTTAGAAGAATAGGGCCTATTGGAGATTCTAGCTCTATTGAATGGAATGGGGAGGGTTCTGGGAAGGAATTTCCCTGGTCGAGGGGTTTGGGCTTTAAAATATCCCCTATTAAAACCAAGAGTGCACGCAAAAAAGCAGAATCTGTTTCAACTACTCCTATTTTGCATTTTAACAATTTCTCTGATAATGGGGTGCTTAGAGGCATGAAAGCCCTAGCCAAGGAAAAATCGTGATCTTGCTCTCCTTAAATATCAAAGGGGTGGGTGGTGCCCTAAAATCTGCTTCCCTGCATAGACTGCTAAATAGGACAAATCCTAATATTATTTTTCTGCAAGAAACTTTGGTTGATGAAAAGAAGGCTAGATCTTTTATGAATGCTTTCTGACTTGCTTGGTTAGCTTGTGTTGTTAGCTCGGTTGGAAAGTCTGGGGGACTATTGGTGGCTTGGGATCCAAAGAAGTTTGATCTAGATCCTTACTTAAGATGTGGTGGTATTTTTATGACAGGTACATGTTATGAAAATAAAAGGATGCTTTCTCTTTTAAATGTTTATGGACCTTGTTCAGACATAAAATGTTTTTGGGACAAGGTGGTCGATAGGGGTATGCTAGCCCATAACAATCTGATAGTAGCATGGGATTTTAATTTTATAGTAAATGGTGGTGAGGTTTGGGGAGCAACTTGGATCCTTTGGCAGGGTATTTTAAAGACATATTTCAAGGAAATAGGCTTGTTGATATATTACTGGATGAAGTAGTTCCAACATGGCGGAATGGAAGATTGGGAGGTGAGGGTATCTCCAAAAGATTGGATTTGGCTTATTTGTCTGAAGATCTCTTGAACAGTGTTGGTAGTTATAGGTCTTGGGTTGACTATCCATATCTATCGGATCATGCTCACGTTATCTCGCAACTTGAAAACAACTTACATTCTACAACTTATCCTTTCAAATTAAATCTGTTGTGGTTTAGAGAAGAAGATTTCTCTAACATAGTTCATGAAGTCTGGCTTGATCAACAATTTTTGCAAGAATCTGGGGTACAATGAAGACTAGTGTGGAAATTGAAAATGTTAAAACAACGATTAAAATTTTGGGTTAAACAACAAAGATTGCAGAAACATTTAAAATTAGAAAAGTTGGAGGAAGATCTCGAGGCTTCTTATCAAATGAATTCTTGGGGTGTGAGGAGACTTGAAGTTGACTGCCACATAAAATCATTAGAGGAAGAGCGAAATAAACTACTGTTGGTAGAAGAGGAACTCTGGAGACATCAGAGCAAAGCGATCTGGATTAAAAGTGGAGATCAAAACACAAATTTTTTTCATCAATTTGCCAATTTTAGAAGGAACCACGAACATATTTGGGAAGTTCTGGATGAGAATGGGCATATCCATTTTGGACAAGAAGCACTTAAAAAATAGGCAAATAGATATTTCAAAAGTTTTTTTGAGGAGTCGGGCCACTCCACTATTAATGATCAGGTTTTATTAGCCAGACTTTACCCACATCTGGTCAATGAGGAGGATACTTTGCTACTTGAAAGACCATGTACCAAGGAGGAATTATGGGCGGTTCTCAAAGTTTTTGCAAATGACAAAAGTCCAGGAGTTGATGGTTGGACGGTCGAGTTCTTCATTCACTTCTTCGATTTGGTAGGGGATGATTCGTTGGAGGTGGTTGAGGATTCCAGGAATAGAGGTGAAGTGGTAAGAGCTTTAAATAAGACTTTTCTGGCCCTCATTCCAAAAGTCAACAAACCTACTTATTTTGGTGACTTTAGACCTATAGCTTTGTGTAATTTGTGTTATAAACTTGTAGCAAAGATCATTGCCAATAGGATTAAACCTATTCTTTCCCAGACTCTGTCTGGAGAGCAATTGGTTTTTTTAAAGGGAGGACAGATTTTTGATGCTATTGGAACGACCCAAGAATGTTTGCATAGCATTAAGATGCAAAGTTTGAAGGCTTTAATTTTGAAGCTTGACCTAAAGAAGGCTTATGACTGTATTAACTGGGATTTTTTAAGATTGACCTTAATACAAACAGGTTTTGGTCTATTGACCACCAATTGGATAATGAGTTGTGTGATCAGTGCAACATATGTAGTTCTTATAAATGGGGAGACTACTTCGTTTTTCCAGAGTGGCAAAGGATTGAGACAAGGATGTCCATTATCTTTGTTGTTGTTTATTTTAGTGATGGAAGGTCTTAGTCTGGTTCTAAAGAAAGGCCAGGTTGAAGGGCAGTTGACGGGCGTGAAGGTCTCCAGATTAGTAAAGATTCTCCATTTTTTTTTTGTGGATGATGTACTTATTATGACTAGGGCTTCACTACAAGAATGGAAGGAGATTGATAATGTTCTAAATATCTTCTGTAGAGCGATGGGTATGCTGGTAAATCTGACAAAGTCCACCTTTCATCACTCTGGTATTCAAGGGGAGGTATTAGAAAATTTCAAAGAAGTCTTCCCATACTACTTTATTGACCTCTCTGAAGGATTTCTATATCTTGGCTACTTTCTAAAGACAAGAAAATACAAGGCTGAAGATTGGAGATGGTTACTTGCAAAATTTGAAAAAAGAATTGGTCATTGGTGTAATAGGTGGCTTTCTCTAGGTGGGCGCTTTGTTTTTATAGAAGTTGTGCTTGAAAGTCAGTCGGTTTATTGGATGGCTTTGGTTGTTATTCCTGTATCTATTCTCAACAAGCTTAGACAATTAATGTTCAGTTTCCTTTGGTCGCGATGTAGTGAAAAGCAACATCTTCATCTTTGTAGATGGGAGAAAATTGCAAAACCAAAGCTATTGGGCAGTTGGGGGCTTCAGAACATCTTCCATTTTAATAGAGCGCTGGCGGCTAACTCTTTGTGGCGTGTGTTGATGAAAGATGGTATTTATAAAAGATAAATACCTCCCTTATTGCTCGATAGCAACTTGGCTCGGATCGACCACTCATAGATTGACTTTTGCTTCACACACCTGGAAAATTTTATTAAAATCATTACATCTTATTACGCATCGGTTGAGTTGGAGCCCAAGGTTTGGTCATTCGATTTTAATAGGAAAAGATATGATCCTTGGACTGGGGAACACTTATCCGTCTCAAGAACTCCTCTTTTCATTAAAGCAGAAAAACAGAACCTTCCTTTATCAGGCTAGAGGAATTATTCGGCTAGGCACTATCTCCTCGCAGTGGAAAGATAGTGACGAACTGGGTCTCACTCGAGATTTGGCAAAGGAATGAGATTTATCTTGCATGGCTTTAATTGGCTTGGGGGTCCAGCTATAGGAAAGATCTGATGAGCTAAAATGGATTGGGGGTGATAAGTCAGGCATACTTTCAGTAAAAAATGTTTATTGTGCCTTAGCTTCAAAAATTTGGCAGGAGCCTATTGTTGGGTGGAGGAGAAAATGTTGGAACTAGGATTTAGCTCTAAAAAATAAATTTTTCATTTGGTTATCTGTGGAAAACAAAATACTTACATGGGATAATTTACAATGTAAAGGTTGGGAATGGCATAGTATCTGTCATTTATGTTCAAAGGAACCATAGACAGTGAAGCATCTGTTGGTCAATTGCCTACTTACTCAACAAGTATGGCACATAATTCTAAGTGGGCTAAATATAAGGAAAGTATGGGAGGGGAATACTTTAAATGAATGTTATGGAAATTGGATAAAAAAGAAGCCTGAGCACCTTACTCTGCCATCCATTATTAGTTGGCACATTTGGTTGGAACATAACAAGGTAATTTTTTACAATGGGAATCTTTCTATCTGTTCTATAGTATACAAGTCTCTTGGAAATTTTGATAGACTTTCATATTCTCAGAAGGTGCCTACTGCCCAATCCAATAAGACACCTCTCGAAGATTTGGCTACAATGACTTGATTTGATGGAGCAACACACTCAAATGGTCAGCAAAGTGGTGTAGGGGGGTGATTAGGATCAATGATCAAATTGTTTACAAATGGACTTTCAATTGTGGTGTAGGCACTAATACTAGGGTAGAATTATTAGGAGTCTGGGCAACCCTGTTACTAGCATCTCGATTGTATATTGCTGACATACATGGATTTGAAGACTCTAGAATAATAATTGACTGGTTAAAATTCAAAGGGAAATCACAAGTAATTTCCTTAGATTGTTGGAAGGACAAAATCAGAGACCTCAACAAAACTTTCAGAGCAATCAACTTCTCTCATATTTATCRAGAATTTAATAAGGAGGTAGATTTACTATCCAAGAAGGCAATCTAGATGCAAGAAGGAAAAATTACATATAATCAATGGGAAGAAGGAAATGAGGGTCCTACCATGTTCCTTAATCTATATTAGATCATCTTTGAAGTTATTATTACCACTTAAATGAATAGAATTTGCTAAACTATCAAAGATGGTTTTTTTTTTTTTGTTTACACTTTTTTGATGAACTAGTGTGGAAAATTGGTGAACTAAGTTTTTATCTGTAATGACTGTCATACTTACAACAACCTACATGCTGGATGTGAGTCTTTTCTTAACAGTTTCATCAGAGACAATTGTAGTTTCTTACTTTTGACAAGTTTTGTACACAATTATATATAATATAATGAGTAATTTTCAGTTAGAGAAGTAAATGGAACATGTAGAATCACTCTCTGCCAATTTAGAGCAAGTAAGGGAAATACATGAATGTATGATTTTCATGTCAGATTTTATGGTATCCTCCATGCTTCCTTTTAATAGAATCTATGCCATTCTCTTGATGTGAATATAAAGGTTAAAGGTTCAAAACTTTAATGTAGCGATGGATGTAAAACAAAGTTGGTAAGCTTTACGAGAAATGTTTTCAAAATTAGCATAAAGCTACGCTAGAGTATTTAGACAAATTTATGATGACTATTATATGGTGCTTATATAGTTGTAGTTAGCATATAATCTAATAATAATTAGAAAAATCTTATTTGTAATAAATTTCGAAACTTCATCTCCAAAGTGGGAAGATCAATTTAAAGTCATTTTATATTATTATTAATAATTATTTTATAACTACATATAAATTTTATATATGATTGTTACATTTGTTTACATATATTAGTAATATATATAGTAATATAGTTGGGGTTGGTTGGTTGATGCATAATTATTTTATTACTAATACAAATTTTATATAAGTGGGAAGATCAATTTAAAGTCATTTTATATTATTATTAATAATTATTTTATAATTACATATAAATTTTATATATGATTGTTACATTTGTTTACATATATAGTAATATATAGTAATATAGGTGGGACTTTATTTCATTTTTGAAAAAATATATACATTCTGAGGCTAGTATAAGCTCTGGCGACCAATGATAGGCTAGGGACAAAGGTGTGACTTGCTTGCCCTGTATGTAGTAGAGTCCCTAGTAATAGAGACCGTGAAAATAGAGGCATTAGAAGGAAAAAGCCTATGTTGCTTGAATTCGCTAAATTAGATCTGTATTATATATATAAGGGGATGATTGTTACATTTGTTTACATATATAGTAATATATATATAGTAATACAGGTGGGGTTGGTTGGTGCATAATTATTTTATTACTACATACAAATTATATATATATATATATATATACAAGCGGGGTTTAGTTGGTGCAATCTTTGTAAGATACATGAGGAAATTAACTTTTATCTTTTTCTACATTGTTCTTTTTCTGTATGGTGGAAGATTGAAAAGTTATTTGGTTTCGTTTCCTTGTGGCAAGCGATAACCATTGAAGTTTGCTTTCAGATTTGGTTTGCAAGGAAGGAATTAGAAGCTCTGTGAATTGTGCCTTATCTAGTCTTATGGTCTATTTGGTCTTGTGAGGAATTCTTCCCTTTTTTAGGAAAAATTTCTCCCCACCTTTCAAATCTACGGGCTAGTGATGACTTACTTTCATTTTTCAAGAAGGCACCCAATCAAAGAATGCCATGGGTAATAGGGGACTTGTAGGTGGATGCCTCAATTCCTTGGGGCCATTTTGATGGGGCATGCTAAGGACAAAATAAAACAGTTGGCCTTGGGTTTACCTCTTTTCTTTGTGATTCACATTATTGTCATTTTAAAGCAAATTTGGGTAGGGGACTAATAACTTGGGTGAACTTATGATGCTCTTCTATTTGCTTTGGATAGGGATTTGAGAACAATTAAGGTTTTTGGTGACTCCCTTTTAGTAATTAATTTGATGATTGAGGAGGTGCAGATCCAAAACATTGAGTTAATTGTTGTTGCTAATCAAGTAAAGGAGATAGCCATATCTTTCCATAATATTAAGTTTGCTCATATCTTCCATGAACAAAATAGAGTGGCAGATAAACTTTCCAAGGAAGGTCTAGAACTGATGGAGAACCATTTTGTACTCTTGGAATTTCACGAAGGTTAATTTGTTGTCAATGATTAGTGTAGTATTAGGCCTTTTGATAATGTGGTTTATACAAGGTTACAAGAACTGTGGGTGCGATCGAAATCGGTAGAAGAATCCAGTGTCGGTGCGATGCTCGTCCAAAAATTAGGAATCGAGGAATCGAAACCCTAACTCTAGTTTATATATATTTATGTTTTATTTTTATTTTTTTTACCTACATCACTAGCTAAAAATCCAATAAGAATCTGAGATTTCGATTCTAGAAAAATCCGATACGAGTAGGATGGGGCTCTAAGATGAATCCAATAACTATGGATTTATATATTGTATCTATAATATATATATTCTATTTGAATATGAAATACATTTGATTTTGATTAAATTTATAAGTTTTATCAAATCACTACATCTTATAATTGTATTTTATATTCTATTTAAATATGAAATACATTTTTTTTTCTTGAAAAAATGTAAAATAATTTCTTCATACTTTTCACTTTCATTATATGTAAAATTTAAAACCATATTTCACTTTTTTATGCATTCAATTAGTGACTTCAAGATTCCTAGATTATTTCATACTAATAATAAAATGGACAACATGATTTAAAACATTCCAATATTATGTTTATTTTTCTCATGTTTATAATTATTGTAATTTTATTTATATTTTTATAAATATGTGATGTGTTTTACATTCCAATATTATGTTTATTTTTCTCATGTTTATAATGATTGTAATTTTATTTATATTCTTATAAATATGTGATGTGTTTTACTTGTGTTGAAAAGTTGGAAAGAATAAAAAAATAGAAACATAAATAATTCTAACTAATATATATTTAATAATTTAATATATTTTTTTAAAATATTTTTGTGACTTTTTTAAATAAAATTTTATAATTATAATATTAAATTTAAATTTAATTTATATACATAAATCTTTTCTAACCGTCATTATCATTACTAATAGCATTTACCTTTTATCTTTCAACTCCTCAGTAAATCGTTTTCATCTTATATTTTTTCAAATTTCCTTTTCATTCCTCCATTACATTACATGTCATGAATTAAAATAATGTATTCTAACATATAACTACATGTCCAACCATTTAATCAAGATTTTCATATTACCATGATATGTATGTATATTTGATGAGGGCATATCAATATATGAAGAGGGCACCTTACAAACATAAATAATGAAGAGGAAATATGGAACTCATCAGTGACATCTTTTAAAGGTAACATATTTTTTGGTTGGGAATAATGAATAAAGGAAAACACTTGGATAATGGAGTAGAAGTATAGTACTTATTAGAAAGGCTTTTTAAAGGAAACATAATTCTCTTTTTTTAATAAATAGAGGAAAACACATGTATATTTGTTGTGGGGATTTTTGGGTGAAGTTATTAAAGAGTTAATATTTTATTTTTAATCTGTTTCTTTTCTATCGTTCAAAGAATATATTAACATAGTGGTGATAGTGTTTATTAATTACAATTACCATTTAACATTGCATGGGTGACCATTGGTAAGTGAAACGAATAACTTCACGGGTTAAACAAATTGGACAAAGTGAAAGATTCACTTAAAACATGAGATAAATGGGGTAATGCATATAAATTTTATAACAGAATAATAAGCACTGTAGAGATTGAGATATATACTATTGAATCTAAATGTTTTAAATCTAACGATATATATTCAAGTGTATATAGTATTTATTACTTTGTTATGGGGTGCATAGTGTTTGTGAGGTGCATAATAGAAAAAAAAAACGTTCTTTTAAATTGAAAACAAATTATAACAATGTGTAAAACATGTTTACGATGTAAGACAACCATATGCATATTTAAATATGGCATAAGTTGAAACCCAAACAATATGCACCTTTTTCGTCCATCATTTTTTGTGTTCAAACTCCCATTGACCACCAGTTTCGTCGACTCTCTCGTCGGCGACCTTGTCAAATCTCTCGGCTACAGTCACATTTCCCATCCACCATCTTGTTGGTGGTTACCGTAACATATCCCGCCCACGATCTTGTTGGCACTGTGATCGCCTAATGCCTTTTCTGTTTGACAACATCCTTCAGGCACCCCCGTGATCCACACCTCATGCGACGTAACACCTTGGCAGTTGCACTAATTTATAATCCTAAGTTTATAATCTTATATCATATCTTTGCACTGGTTTCTTGGAGGCTTTAATCTATTGTATAGTATTTTTGTTTGATATCAATATTTTTCCTTCTAAGTTTTTTAATATCTCTCCCCATCCCACCCAAGCTATTGATCATTACTTACTTCCTTTCATTGTCATCTTATTGATCATTACTCCCTTTTATTTTCAAATGAGTGATAGGAGCCTATTGATGACAAATCTTGGAGAACATGGGTTGGAAGCAATGATCCTCCACACTAACTAGTACACAACCACAATAAACTACACAAATTAAATCTCAATTAGAGATCAACTGCATAGCCCAATTTCCAAGGAAAACACAACATTGGATATTGACAATGCAGTGGAACATACGTGTAATCTCATCACTAATATGTTCACATTATCTCTAATAAAGGAAGTTTACACTTGTGCTAGCTTTTGTATACTATGTGTTTTCCTGAGCATAGTGCTAATGAAGAAAGTTCCCACTTGTGTAAGCTCTTATATACTTTGTGTTTTTCAATATAGTTCTAAATCCAAAGTTCGATATTTTTTTCCCAACTTTGTTTATTTCTTTTGTGGTTGTGTTTATTCATATCATACTATGTGGGTACAACTTAAGTGGGCTTAATGGTTAGGAACACGAGTGTCCTCCTAAAAGGTCATAGGATCCAATGCAAAGTGTACCAAGTGGAATTGCACAACCTTAACTCTAGAACCTTGAATTAATGATACGAGGAGCAAGATTTCAATATCGTTTTCCCTTTAGTCTACTCTAGTTTAAATGGTCAAGAAGAGTCTTAAACTTCGTTGTTCTAGTAGGAAATTGTACATCCATAGCATCTTCAAGCTTACTTGGAATATGAGTAGCAACAAAAAATATTCCACCTTTCATGCAGTGTTTTACCATTGTATACTAGAAAAGTTTTACTCCCTCGCTATCAAGTCTAACACAACGCTCATCTAAAAGCCAAATTGAGTGAGGGACCACAAGCTATCTTGCCAACTGCAACCTCTTATGTTCACCCACACACAACACTCGGGTTTGGTCATTCATGACATGTCCCTTACAATTTACTAATTTGTTGTTTGATTTTGTTTTTATATCAATCCACAATCATTTGTTTCTTGAATTGGGTTTGTTGTTTATGCCCACTAGCTCTCCCCTGCCAGTTTACCTGCTTATATTGAATAGTTTGATGTCTTGCTTAAACATGGTGAAAATAATAGAAGTTGTGACACCATAATCTATCCCAAGTCCATAAGAACAATTATTTGTAGATATGTCCCGCAACAAAAGTCATTTAACCCTAAATTGGGGAATGAAATTGAAAATTGGATGCAGATGCTGGAAATTAAAAATCAAACAACATTAGGTGATGACAATAAACTGGATGGATTTGTATGGTGTAGATGGATAGTCTCCCACACAATGCCAAAAAACATCACACTGTGAAAATGAACAAAACAACACACGAAGCAAGAGTCTCTCAATGCCTTTATTTCAAGGAAAAAAGCTACAAAACAAGTGAGTTTGTCAATGTTTTTATTTCTGTGTCAGTGCCATTTACTGTTTTGTTTGTGTTGGTAATGAGAAATATAACAAAACAAAGTCTCCACAACTCACATTTGATTAGATCATGATTATAGTTTGATAAGGTTTGGCAACACCATGCAACAAGGTATTAAATTCATGGTGAATCCATTGTAATACCTTGAGAACCACCTTGCTTCATTCTACACTAAAAAGGGATTACAACTTGAGTTACCAGAATAACTTCCTTTTATGGACAATTATTTGTCATTTGTGAATGGCATGGTAGCACCATGCTGGATAGAAATATGAGTTTATAATATATAATTAGTGCTTGTGCAACATAGTTGAGGTTAGGCCTTACTGAAGGATTAGTCCGTCCTCCCATCAACTCCAACCCAATAAATTTACAGTGGTATCATAGATGATAAGATTTAAGGTTTAATTATCAAGGTTCTTGTGCTCTTATAATCTATGTCACTTAATTTGATAGGTCCTAAGCCTATTTTAAATACACTGAATTTCTCACATTAAGAAAATATGGTGCACATTTAGCAAACAAAGGCTATGACCTCTCCTTTTTAAGCATTTTTTAAAACATTGAGATGCAATACTATGATAGAAAACAATTTGTGATTTTGTTCATCTAGCTAACAAGTAAAAACACAATTATTTCCTTGGATGACTTAGAATTAGAAAAAAAAAACTCGATATCTATTCAAATATATGTTATATGTTTGTCGTGAAAATAGAATTTGTGGATTATGTATTTTTCCATTAAATAAGACATGAACATGAATTTGTGTACTACACATAATTTTGACATGAACCCGAAAGACATTAAATAAATAATCATCCTTAGAAGATCTGATGGGGTAAGACATTATTTTCTAAAATCAAAACCCTAACCAAACATAGGAAGGGTTGTTAGGATATTTAGACACTTAGGAGTTAGCTAAGATCAACTTGGTCTAATGTGTTGTTAGATAAACGTGCGTTTCTTAGTGTGTTTTTTTAATATGTATTTGTAGTTAGGTAATTCGACGGTCACGATATATTCTTAACATAGAGTAATGTGACAACTCATATTCTCCTCGATCTTAACGACTACATTGATTTGTGGCTTAGTACCTGATTGGTTTGTGATATTTATTTAAAGAGCATGGAGAGTAACTTGTTGATGATCGATTGTGATAAACGCTCTTGTAATTTTTTTTCTTTTGCACTAAAATATTGCTCCAAGTGGCTGCATTGGTTGGGGCCATGGATGTTTCCTCGCAAGGGTTTTACTATGTAAAAACATCGATGTGTTGATATTTGATATGGTTTTATGAGTGGTTATTGAAGGTGTTCGTCATTTGTTGGAATACATGTGTTGTCAAACATGGTATCCGACCGCATTTGAAGACCCGCTCTCGTTGTAGATCAAGATCTTGACGTGTGTTGTTCTATTTCTGGTTTCTGCTATTTCCATACATTTATGGGCCAAAATAATTGTTCCATTGCGTCTGGAGCACTTCTTTCAGCTAAAAATGCTTTTTGTTTCACTGGAATAGGTTTTTGTTTTCCCAATATATGACCATTTTAGTCAGATCCAGAGATATAAAGCCTAAATATACCCTTTTAAATTTTACAGATATAATATTTTGGTTTTCTGTTTTTTATTTTCGGGTTGCTACTCTTTTCGATCTACATATGCTCTTTTCCTTGTGCTCTATGCGATCTCAACAAATTAGAAAAAGAGCAGAAAGGGTTTTCTTATTTGCATATGCTCTTTGTCGTGTTCTCCGTGCGATATCAGTAAATCAAAAGTAAAGGGAAAACTTGAATTTTCCAAGTAAGCTAACTGAGATCTAAACCTTGTTGCTATCAAAAAATAATTTATTATTATTATTATTATTTTTCATTCTGTGTGAACATATGAAAATATTTTTTTAGCACATTCTCCAAGGTCATCTTCAACAACAACAATCTTCCTTCTTAAAATCATAATGTGTTTTGCACTAGCTCACTTGGTTAAAAATTGCCTTATTAAGTAAGAGGTCTTGAGTTCAAGTATATATATATTTTTTTTTTTTAAGTTCATGCATTAATTGTAAAGTGCATTTCACTTAATTATAAAAGTGAATCACTATTAAATATATTTAATATTTTATTTTAAGTTATTTGTTTTGCATGCAACTTTCATTTATAAAGTAATTTCATTGTAAAAATGATTCTCACTTGTTCTATAAAAATGGGTCACTTCATAAACAACTTATTTGTAAAAGTGAAGTTAAAAGAAAGTTAGTGAATGAGAGACATTACTACATGGACCAACTTCTATTTGCTACATGGTTCTTTGGTGATCGTTTATGCATTTTTTTCAAAAGAGAGTAACTTTCACATCCGAAGTTTGTTTTCAGTGCCGATTTTTTTTAAACAACCTATTTTTTCAAGAAATTTCCATCAAGATCATTAGTTTCAGATTTTAAATCCATATTCATTGCATATTTAATATAGATTCTCCCAGTGAGTTTTTGCTTACTAGTACCAACTACTTCTCATGGAAGTC
Source organism: Picea glauca (assembly GCA_000966675.3). Classification (NCBI taxonomy): domain Eukaryota; kingdom Viridiplantae; phylum Streptophyta; class Pinopsida; order Pinales; family Pinaceae; genus Picea; species Picea glauca. The sequence continues at coordinate 48,592 of JZKD02S1832220.1, read as the reverse complement.
CCATATGGAAGATGTATTAAGAAGCAAAAGATTGTATCATATTACCTTGGGAAAAGAACTAGAACCCACTGATGATAAAAGAAAGTCAAATGGGTTAATAAGAATGACGAAGCACCTGGACTAATTAAAATGTCCATCTCTCCTGATTTAAGGTTTCACCTTCAAGGAATTGATGGCCTACATAAATCCTGAGAAACACTTGAAGTTGTGTTTGGTAAACACAATATTATTCAACCCCACGAGTTAGAAAATTAGTTAATGACTTTAAGTCCCAATGATTTTATTTGCATTGAAGATTATTTATCTAAGATCAAAACACGTAGACTTTTATGTATAGACTACAAAAGTGATCTGAAGGAAAACTGATGCATCTATATTATTCTTTCTAAGCTTGCTAGTGCATATTTTATGTTTGTATCTACCTTTTATGCCATTAGAGAAGCTCTAGGGAGTGCTTACCAAAATCCACTTCTTGAGTCTTTTTGTGATTCTCTTATTCGAGAGTAAGATAAGCTTGTGTAACTTGGATTGATCAACACTTCAAGTACATCCAACAAAGCCTTAATGGCCCAACATAAAGATAAATCCAAGAATCCCAAAAACCAACATCTTTGCCACAACAACAAGCACAACAAGGGTCCTAAACCCTCTTCGCCAGCTTATGCTCCTAATGGTGACAAATGAACAAAATCCAAAAAATATAAAGATTGTCAAACATTGAAACTTTTGTGGGAAATATGATCATGTGGAGTCCAAATGTTTTAGGAAGATGAAAGCCTTAGAATCAACGATGAAGAAGCACAACACCAATACTTATTTATTTTCTTTTTATTCTCATGGACATGCACTTGTTGCTTCTGGTTTATCTTTCAATGCAACTTCTAATTTTTCTTCTAATCAATGGCTTATTGATTATGGAGCATCTTATCATATGGGCTAAAGATAAAACCGTCTTTTCTACTCTTAATGAATGTAACACCAAAAAATATTTGTTGGTGATGATGGTTTTCTTAGTGTTTTAGGGTCTGGAACAATTCAGGTAGCTAATGGTCATTTCAGTGATGTATTATGTGTTCCAAGTATTTTCTGCAACCTTCTGTTAGTGTATCAGATCACTCAGTCAGGTGAAGGCAAAGTTGTAAAGTTTTCACCTCACGAATTTGTAATCAATGATTTAAAAGATCATAAATATACCATTTCAACTGGAATTGATGATGATATTATTAGGTTGTACAAGTTTGACAACTTTGGGTCATCATATTTTCCATCAATTTTTGTTGCTCATAGTGATGACTTGAACAAATTTTGGCATGAGCAGCTTGGTCATTTAAACTATCACTCGTTGCAAAAATTATGTAATCAACAAATGGTGATTGGTATTCCTCTTGTTTCTTGTAGAGGTGGTGTTTGTGCCGGTTGTGTTCTTGTCAAATTTCATTAGGACAATTTTGACAAACGTGCCTCTTGACATGCCTCGACCCCTTTGTTTATTCATAGTGATTTGTGTGGTCCACTTTCTTCTCCTTATTTATTTGGGTGCAAGTATTTCTTAAATTCCATTGATGACTTCTCCAGTCGCTCTTGGGTTTACTTCTTAAAACTTAAGAGCGAAGTGTTTGACAAGTTTTTTCCCTACAAGGCCCTTGTAGAAAAACAATTCGGACATCAACTTCAAAGTTTAAGAACACTAATGGAGATGAATATGTGAACAATAAATTTACAATTTACTGCATTGCAAAGGGAATTCATATGCAACATATTGTTCCCTATACGCCACAACATAATGGTATTGTTGAGAGAAAGAATCACACATTAAAAGAAATGGCTAATTGTATGATCCAATCTAAATGATTAAGTCTTCATTGTCGGGTGGAAGCCATTAACTATGAAAATTACATAGTAAACCTCCCTCCCACAAAGGCTCTAAAAAATAAAGCACCAAAAGAATCATGAAGTAAACTTAAGTCATATGTAAGTCACTTTCGTGTATTTGGTAATGTAGCATGGACTCACACTCCTAATGAGAAAATGAAAGATTTACAGCCTAAAAGTGAGACGTGTATTTTTGTTGGATATTCTAAAGATGTCAAAGGTTTTAAATTTCTTCAACCATATTCCAATGAAACTATTATTAGAAGAGATGTTAAATTTGATGAAAATCTCTTGGCTTACGAGCTTAATTCGACGTTTGTGCTATATTCGGCTTGTGAGCCATCTTCGACGTTTGTTCCATATTCTGTTCTTCTTCTAGTTTCTTCTTCTTCAAATGACCACATTGAGGATCAAAATCCACCTCCACCTGTTCACCTTCATCCAAATGATTCCATTGAACATGAACCTACACCAACACCACCGCTTCCCAGATGGGTTCGTTCAACACGAGAAACAAAGTCTGGTGATCCTTGAAATCAACGTCGAACACCTTCATAGTTCCAACGAGCCTCTTCTCTTTTGGTTAAGGTTTTAGAGACTCATGATCTAGAGACATTTGAAGAATCTTCAAGTCATCCAGATTGGGATACAACAATGAATGAAGAGTATCGCTATTTAATGGAAAACGATACTTGAGATCTTGTACTTCTTCCAAAAGGAAGAAAACTTGTGATATGTAAATGGGTCTACATAAATTATGATGCATCAGATGGAAGTGTTGAAAGACACAAGAACCGATTAGTTTTCAAATGATCCTCTCAAGTTAAAGACATTGACTATAATGAAACCTTTTCCCCCATAGCCAAAATGAATTCCATCCACCTTGTTCTTTCCCTTGTTGTTGTTAATGTTTATGCCATTATTATAGTTCTTTGCATTTCAATAGATAACATCAACAAAAGAACAAGATCACTGAGAAATACACATTCACAAGAGACAACATTTAACCTGGGAAACCCTCTAGGGGAAGAAAACCCAACAAAACTTCCTTAATATAGATAGTCAATACAATGCAAAGAGATCTCTATGCTAAAACAGAAAGTCCTCTCCAAGATATTCGCCACTCTCTCTCTCCTTTGCTGGTAACAGATCAGAACTTGTCTCTCAAACTGAGCAACTGAGTTGTTGTCAAATGAGGAGCTAGCCTCCTTTATTTATACAAGTTCTGGCACGTGTGAAGTATCTCTTCACTGGCAGGGCCGACTTCTCAATCTGGGTGGGTAAACCCACCTTTATTATATTTCTAGGTTTCTTATTTAACTGTTGGGGCCGACTTCTTATTCTTCCTATTACAATTGTCTTTTGACCAATCCGCAAAAGGGGATTTGGTCCTATTACAATATCCAACATGATCAATCCACAATGGGGATTGATCCTGTTAGCGACAGAAGTCACTCCTGGATTGCTAGCAGGAGTAGAGCCCGATGCCCATCAGTTTTATGTCACGTTTTGTTTATAGGTGGGGTGACTGAATGAAAGCCAAACTCAAGACAATAGTGTTCCAACTCTGAAACCAGGCCAGGTACGCATGCGCAAGTGAGGTCTTGTGTAAACTTTAGACAATGAGCTGTAGTAAAGGGTGCACAGGTGGAAGACTTATACAAGAGAGAAGCGGAGGTCTATTATAAACAACGGGTTTCTAACAGACTGTAGAGGAAGGCAGTTAAACACAAGATCGTCTTACATTCAAACACAAAAAACCAGAGAATGCAGTAATGCAACAATAAATCTGATATCATAACATAACTGCAATAATTCGCGTGAATCATTCAATCACGAACTCTCTAAGCATGAGATGAAAATTAGACGGAGCAAGAAAAACTGTCTATCATAAACGAGATATCTCAAATACAAATGCATAAACTGAAACTAGAATAGCTACTAAAACATTACAGTAGGGAGCTCTGCTCAACCATCGATACTTAGAAAATGGCAAAAATGCCTACATATACTCTTCCCTTCCTTTCGCCCAGCAGAGGCGTCTCAAAACTTTCAATGGATGGTGTCGCCTCAATCAAATCTGGCCTGCATTGTTCTGTCATACGCTACCTTTAATTCAGCATGGATCGCGCCAGGGGGTAGCTGAGCCCTTTGAATGTTGAACTGGCGTGTACAGGTTCCCCTGGTGAGTTGGAGACTTGGCGTGGCTTTCCTGAAGAGAACCGGTACAAGGGAATCTCCTGAGTAAATTTCAACCGGGACCTCCATACTCTGCAATAAATGGGTGATGTGAGGCTTCACCTACCCTCTTTCTCCTTTATCCATTATGAGCAGGTACCGGGATCCAAATCTCATCGGGTTGGAGTCGGCAGAGCACAGTGCCCCCCCTTCTGAGAATTAATTCGGAACTCTTGGCCAAATGAAAACAAAAGCGCCCCTCTCTTCAGACCTCCTCTCTTATGACTAGGCATCAGAACCATGGGCCCGGTTCTGAGCACTATCGGGAATTCAGGGTTCGGGATTTCAAAATGCAAAAAACAAGGGGTGCTTGCTCCTCGAAACTTCGATACCCGATTTTCGATGAGCTCCACCTCAATGAGCTATCCCCTACCGGCTGGAACCTGATCCATATGACCTGTCTCCGACTGACCGTAGTCAAACCCTCCATCGGAGTTTCGGCATTCACGATGTCATGATTTACAAGTCCTCCAGACTCGCGAATCTCCGATCCCTGATGGCTCCTTCCGTGCTAGCCCTTTGACTAGGCCCTGGTCCAAGTGACCACTACCATATGCCCTTGACCATCTCCATCGGGGTTTCACGGTTCACATTTTTGAAGTGCATGAACCACTCGTCCCCAAGATCCTCGATATCCCGATGGCTTCAAGTTCCCCGATGGGCGCTTCCCTGTCGGAATTTTCCCGATGACGTCGATCTCCTGCCACACGTCCCTTCTCGGGCGGACGGTCTAGATCTCCTTCGCTATTTCTTGCATCCATGATCAGGCTCGCTTGATGTTTATGGATGTGGACTTTGAATAAATCTCACCCGATCGGCTTTCAAAATCCTATCTCCATGTGTTTACATCAGAGGTCTCAAATCGGAGAGGAAAACATCCCTGTGGAAGAAATGTCGCTAACATTAGGCTCCACGGGGGATAGAGTCGTCCCTGCGATGCTCTAAGAACTCCTTCCACAGCTTCAGTGCCTTGCTATTGGGCTATGGAGTCACTTATTAGGCTGAAAACATACAAAAAAAAACTAAACAAGAACTAAAAGACAATATTTACAAACAGAGGAGCCATCTAAGACTCAAATAAAACATTTTTTTAGAAAATGCCCATTCACTGGGCAATTGAAAACTTCTTCACCCTCTAGATCCTGCAACCCATATGTGTTGTTGGAGAAAATCTCAGAGATTTTAAAGGGGCCGATCCAGAGGGCGTCGAACTTGCTGTGCTTGCCTTTATCCTGTCTGGGTGCGTCCCACTTAAATACCAAGTCCCCGATCTCGAACTCCTTTTTCCTGACCTTCCTGTCAAAAGCCTGCTTGATCTTCTGCTGATGACTGTAAGCTGTGTCCCTCACTTGTTCTCTTCTCTGTCGTACTTCCACTATCTGATGAATTCTTCTGATCATATGATCTGTTTCTCCCTCATAGTCTTGAAAGAACTTCGCCATAGGTAAGGCGAGCTGAGTAGGGAAAACTGCCTCTGATCCGTAGACTAGTTGAAATGGCGAAGTGCCCAGAGACTTCTTCGTCGTGACATGATCAGCCCACAGAGAGAATTTCAACTTTGAATCCTAGGCTCTTTTGTTATCTTCTAACAATATTTTGATGATCTTTATCAGGCTTTTGTAAGATGATTCTGCCAGACCATTGTCCTGGGGATAGTAGGGGGTGGAGTGAACTAGAGAGATCTGGAACTGCTCACAGAACTTAATTAAAGGTTCATATTTGAAAGAAGCAACATTATCGGTGATGATTCTGCTGGGACAGCCAAACCGGGCTATGATATCCTCCAGGAAGCTGATAATTACTTTGTGTGATGCGCTTCTGGTGGGGACAACTTCTATCCACTTAGTGAAATAATCTGTTGCAGTCAGGATCCATCTGTGCTGACCACTTGAGGGAGGATGAATCTCTCCGATGAAGTCCAACCCCCACTGCTGAAAAGGTGCCAAAGCTACTATGGGTTTCAATGGCAGTGATTTGAGCTGTTGCTTTCCTGATAAATTTTGACATTTGGTGCAAGCTCTGATCTCCCTGCAAACATCGGCGAATAAAGTAGGCTAGTAATATCTATCCCTAAGGATCTTATGAGCTGTGGTTTTCCAGAAATGATGCCCCCCACAAAGGCCTTTATGGAAATCAAACATAACCTTCTGGGCTTCAAGTGGGTTCAAACATCTTAGCAACATCCCCAAAGGATCTCTCCAGTACAAAACTTGCTCAATGAGACAATACCTGACCGCCTTGAGCTTTAAAGCTCTTGCCCTTCTTTTACCCATTTCATCCGGAGGCTTCAATTCCCGCAGGAAGTAAAGAATGTCATGATACCAGGCACAATTTACCAGCAATAAGCCATCTTGAGGGCATTGGCTGGGTAGCTCAGTTTGCTGAGTTCCTGAGCGAGTGTTGAGGAAATTGACTCCCAAGGCTTCACAATTGGATTAAGCCAGTAGCTTGGCTAGGCTTTGCCCCTTAACCAGCTTGGTGGGCTTTATTTCCAAGTCAAATTCCAGAATTTTTTCTATCCATTTGCCTCTTCTCCCATCTATGTCTAGTTGTACAAGAATGTATTTTACGAAAGTTGAAGGAACGTATGCTGTCACTTTCGAATGCAAGACGTAGACTCTAAAAGTTTTGAGGGCTTTCACCAAGGCATAAGCCTGCTTCTCCATGATCTCGTACCGAAGCTCTGCATCTCTCAATGCCTTGTTGAAGAAGGCAATGGGTTGTTCTCGTCCTTCCGCATTTCTCTGCAATAAGACCACCGCCACTGTATCAAAAGAAGCAAAGGAGAAAATAAGGAACTCTTTGGAAAATTCAGGACTGATAAGAACAGGTGCCTCAGTCAATGCCCTTTTTATTTGGTCAAAAGAGGTCCTGGGCTCAACGGTCCATTTTACTTCGTTTCCCTTCTTGAGCATGGCCATGATGTGTTTCACTAGCTCGGAAAAATTCGAGACAAACCTCCTTAGAAAATTAATTTTCCCCAAAAAGGCCTGAACCTCTTTTTTAGACCTGGGAAGTGACAAGGCTTGAATTGCCTCCACCCTGGTGGGATCAATTCTCACTCCCTCTGCCGATACTATATGTCCCAATAACTTCCCTTCCTGCATAGCAAACAGGGACTTCTTGGGATTCAGGGAAAGGCCAAACCTTCGAAATTTCGAGAAAACTTTCCTTAAGTGGCAGCGGTGCTCCTTATCAAACTTGGAGAAGACCGTGATGTCGTCTAGGTAGATCACTACAAATTGATCTTTTTCTCCGATGAAGGCTATATCCATGGCTCGCTGAAATGTTGCTCCTGCATTCATAAGCCCGAATGGCATTTTGGCATACATGAAGGTGCCCCAAGGAGTGGTGAAGGCAGTCTTCTCCCTGTCTTCAGGCATGACTGATATCTGGTTATAGCCAGAAAACGCATCGATCATGGATATCCTGGAGGCACCAATTACCCTCTGCATTATGTGTTCCATCTTAGGTAGGGGGTAATTGTCTTTCTTGGAGCTTCTGTTGAGATTCCTGAAATCAACGCAGAGCCTGATTTATCCGCTCTTCTTCCTTACTGGGACCAAATTGGCCACCCATTCAAAATATCTCAAGGGGACAATGATTTGGGCATCTAACAATTTCTTCACTTCTTTCTCCATGATAGGTAGCAACATGGGATTTATCTGTCTCAGCTTCTATCTAAATGGTTTAGCCTCTTCCTTTAGTGGGATCTTGTGCTCGATGACAGATGTGTCATACGTCTTGAGGTCTTCATATGTCCATGCGAACACATCGGCGAATTGTCTGAGCAACTCCGTGTATTCGGCCTTCTGTTCTCTGGCCAAACTACTTGATAGTTTGACAAACCTGGGCTCCTCCGGTGTGCCAATGTTGCATTCAGTTGTCTCGGTGTCTTCGTTTGAGACCCTGCCCTTTACTGGTACATCATTCTCATCGAAAAATATTTCTAAAGGGACAAGTCCTCTCGGAATGTGATCACTGGGCAGCTGAATGATCTGATGATTAGCGATTTCCTTTAAAAAACTCTCAGAACGAGGGTCACCTTCCAAATCAGGATCTTGGTCAATATGCAACGCAGAAAATTCATCCACTGCTTGGAGAAACCTTTCGATTTCAGAATCATCCTTGAACACCTTCCAATGCTTGACATTGTCCGGCACCGAGGGCCTATTCCTTATCTCAACATCATTTTTTACCATAGGCGGCAGAGGAAATTTGAGCAAACTAGCTGAGACAACTAAAGAATCGACCAAGGTATTTTCTTCCCTTGGAATGAAAGAAATGTTAAAAGCCAAGAAGAAATTGTCAATAAGGTCCCATACTTCATTCCGATAATTTCTGAGTCGGGGATTATGGGCACGATAATCATTTCTTATCTGCTGAATAATCAACTCAGCGTCTCCGAATATTGTTATCTCTTCAAGTCCCATTTCCTTTGCGGCTCTCATGCCCAGAAAAAGAGCTTCATACTCTGCCACGTTGTTGGTGACTTCGAATTCCAGCTTGTATGACAGGGATACGACCTCTTGACAAGGTGATATGAAAACCACTCCAACGCCAGCTCCTTCGCTAGAAGAAGCTCCGTCAAAAAACATCTTCCACATAGGGGAGCTTTGGGGGGAAATCAGGTGATCAGGGCTGGGGTGTTTTCTGATTAGTAAAGAGATTTCAGGGGCATCGGTAAGTTGCAGTAAACTAGACCCCAAGTCGGTGTCAAGTGCAAAGATGGGGTGATTGGTAGGGT
>JZKD02S1832209.1:43673-56689 GCA_000966675.3 Picea glauca | reverse complement strand
TTCCATTTGACAAAATTCGATACCCTTTCTTCTCATCAGAATACCCAATCATTGTGCATTTCAAGCTTCTTGAGTCAAGCTTAGTTCATTTTTCTTTCGGAACTAAGGCATAACAGACTGATCCAAAAACTCTAAGATGTTTAACTCGAGGTTTGAAACCAAACCATGCTTCATAAGGTGTGATTCCATCCAAAAAAGTAGTGGGAGATCTGTTCCTTAAGTAGATAGTTGTATGGATAGCTTCTGCCCAATATGTAGAACTTAACCTTTTAAAACTTAACATGGATCTTTCCATTCCTAACAAAGTGTGATTCATTCGTTCTGCGACTCCATTTTGATGAGTGTAGAAATTAGTAAGATGTCTTCTTATCCCATTGTTTGTGCAATAAGTGTTGAATTCAGTAGAAGTGAATTCTCCACCATTATCTGTCCTGAGTGTACCTATCTTTTCTTTAACTTCATTTTCAACAAGTTGTCGAAAAATATTAAATTTTTCAAATACTTCGGACTTTTGCTTCAAGAAGTAAACCCAAGTTATGCTACTGAAATCATCAACAAAGAGTAAAAAATATTTGCAACCACCGAAAGAAGTTTCTAGGGGTCCACAAACATCGTTATGAACTAGTTGCAACTGTCGATTGGCACGCCATGAACTTGTTGAAAAACCTTCTCGACTCTGTTTGCCATAAATGCATGATTCACATTTTGAGGTGTCCTTTTTGAAAGTGGGAAGTCCCTTAACCATCCCTTGTTTTTGCAGTTGAGACAGACTATCAAAATTGAGATGTCCACATCTCACATGCCACAATATAATATGGGAGATACATGTACTTATTGTTCCTGCAAAGTCTGAATATCTTGGAATAATTGTTCCTTTCATCCTTAACAGTTTTCCGTCTTCATATCCTGTCATCACTGTTTTCATATTTTGTTTGATTGAATTTATCTTAACCAAGCCATCTTCCATAATTACCTGATGTCCTGCTTGTTGAATTGTGACTAAAGACAATAAATTATTTTTGAAGGTGGGTACATACCATACATTTGAAATCAGTCGTTCTCCAATATCAGGTAAATAAACTTTAACAACTCCTCTTCCATAAGGAGTATGTTTGGTATTATCTGCAAGAAAAATAGAATTAAGATGACATTCTTGAAAATTCCAAAAGAAGTCACGTCTGAAAGTCATGTGTTGAGATGCTCCTGAATCTAAAATCCATGCATCTTCATAATCACTTTGAAAATCAGTTGAAATCTGTAATGTTGAAGATGAGGTAAACACATATTCTGAATCATCATCCTGTTGATCATTTGTAAATTGTGTTGTGTTTTGATGAAACTTGGCGATTTTATCAATGGAAGTGCGACAATCTTTTGCATAATGACCAACTTTGTTACACCTTCTGCAAACAATTTGACTAAAGTCTCTCCCTCTGCCAAAATTTTGTCCTCTGCCCCTGCTTTGATTTCTGGGCAGAGTCTGTCCTCTGCCTTGACTATTGCCATGAAAAGAGCCTCTGCCTTGAATATTTCCTCTTGTGTGAAAATATCTTGTGCCTTGATTGTTTCCTCTGCCTTGAAAATACCCTCTTCCTTGATTGTTGCCTCTGCCTTGACTATTGCCTCTTCCTTGAAAATTGGTATCTCTATTTTGGCCTCGTCCATGACCTTGTACAAAATTTCCTCTTCCTCTACTGCTATAACTATCACTTGAAGTCTTACTTGTGCTTGCTTCTGTGAAAAAAACATCTTCTCTAACTTGTTTTTTCTTTCCAAAAGTGTTGTTGTGTTGAGATAATATTTCACTTAATTCATTAAACGTAAGCTTGTCTAACTTGCCAGTGACTTGTAAAGTTTCCAAAAAATGTGTATAGGAAGAAGGCAATCCAGCGATTAAGATTGTGGTCATGAAACTATCATCTACTGCTTGAAAACCCGCATTTAGTATTTCCTGCTTAATGTTCTTAAGTCTGGAAATATATTCATGGACATCACCGCCTTCAGTCAATTTTTGTTGAAACAACTTTAATTGAAGATCAATTTTCTTGGATTCGGGCTGAGTATCAAATAAATCTTTAAAAAATTTCAAAGAAGACCACGCATCAATCGTATTTTCAATGTGAACATACATCTCATCATTAACTGAAGATTTAATAAGTGCTAATGCTTTGGCATTTTTAACTTCCCATTTCGCTAATGTAGTTGCATCTGTCAGCTTAGTGGGCTTAGTATCTTCATTACATATATCACGCCAAAGTTCATTGTAAATGAGAGTGCTTTCAATGAGTCGTTTCCATGTCTTGTATGATTTTGTGCCTTCAAGTTTATCTGAGTCGGAGAACAAATTAATTAATTTCGACATTGTAGTTTGTTGAATTTACGCACCAAAAAAATAATCACGCAAAGAAATATGAAGATGAACAACACACCAAATGCATCACACCAAAGATGATCTATCGAGGCTTGGCCTTGACCCTCGTATAGTCGTTGAAACAAGGAAAAAATGACTGAGATTTGTACTTGGCTCTAGTCAAATTCCAAGGAACTTTCAAAATTTTACACTTTTACAAAAATCTGGCAATTTTGCCACCCCTCAAAGTAAAAAAAAATTTACTTCGAGTTACAAAATTTTTGTTACCTCCAAAAAAAATATTTCAATTGTTTATCACTGGTTTGTTTTAAAAAAAAAAAAATTGTTTCCTTTGCTGATCCTTCAGCTCACAATACAATAGTATAGAAATTTCTCACAATAGATCTGGCAGAAAACCATTCAAATCGATATCACAATGGCTTCAAAACAGTGTTCCAATCATAATGTTTCAAAATCCCTTACGATCTGCAACTTCTCAACCAACGGGTTATGGATTTAATCCACTATTGAGAGACCAATGATCTTTCCACACACATTTATACAGGCATAAATGTTATTACATCAAATGACATCTATTAAATATTTGCAAATTGTTCACCTGTATCTATTGGTAATTCAGGAACTTCAGCAAGGAAAACTTGTCTTCGTTGGACATCTACTTCAGCAACTTCTTTGATGACATTTGTAGGAGCGTCGTTGTGAAGATCTTGCAGCTTCCCTTTATCAGAACTGCAGAGAATTGTGAGAATTCACTTCACAGGAGGAGGAATCGCTCGCATGGATCTTGCACCAATTTACATGAATTTATAAACGTGTTTTTAACTGAAGGTCGCATTTGTCTGATGGAAAAACTATTGAGGCTGAAGCAGCTCATGGCACTGTTACTCGGCATTTTCGTGTACATCAAAAGGGAGGTGAAACTAGCACGAACAACATTGTCTCTATCTTTGCATGGACATGCGGGCTTGCACATAGGGAAAAACTGGACGGAAATGCAAGGCTACTTGAATTTTCTGAGAAGTTGGAAGTTGCTTGTATAGGAACTGTTGAGGCCGGAAAAATGACAAAAGATTTGGCACTAATCATTCACGGTTCCAAGATTTTGAGGGAGAACTACCTAAACACTGAAGAATTTATTGACGCGGTTGCAGAGGATCTGAAAATAAGACTTTCTGCCAAACCCAAGAGTTCTTAAGGGATTGTGAAATGTGTGGTGATTGAGCTGATTTCGTGAAATTTTGAGGAATTTTGATGTTGAATCGCACGCCCACAGAGATCACGTTGAATCTAAATGCTTATAACAGTGATAATTAATTCGCCATAAATTACTCAGAAATTACACAGCGTTTAATGGCAGAAGACTGATCATTTAATACAAGAAATTACTTTGTCAAAAACTAATTCGCCATGGACAAATTTGTCAATTTTCAGGATTTGCAATTTGCAAAATCAATTTGTTTGAGTCTAATGACTGAAATCTGAAAGTAAAAACAATTTATTTTCCTTTTTTTTTTTTTAAATTGAACAATAACTAACCGATTTACTGACAGAGTATGCGTCGACTTTCCTTGGTCTGTAACGTTGGGATCTCTTCCTCAGATTAGCTAATCTCTTCTTCAGTTCAGCAGCATTACTGGAGCTCTGATACCACAATAATGGTCGAAGTGTCCTCAGACACACACTTTTATTAATAGGAAAAGAAATTACATAAGAAACTTTGCAAGAGTTTACACCCGAACAACACAATACTCTTGCAATGAGCTATATATAAGCTAAATGTCCTAACAAACTCTAGATATGGATCACTTATTAAATAAACAAGTGTCCATTTACAATAAATGCTATCTTAACAATCTTATAACAATACTCCTAGTTTAGAGCCTAAGATACGAGACCTCTCTAGAGTCATATCTTTTACAACAATAATGTATTTCTAAAAGTCTACATTTATTAATCAAATATTCTAGATTATTAATTTAATATTCTAAATTAATAATCATTTTATTCTAACTTTATAACCTATGATATTTGTATTTTGGATTATCTAACACCATATTCCGCCACCTACATTTCTACCCTCCCCTCTGCACTACCCTTTCCCCCTTTCCTACATTCCTGTGCCTCCCACACTTTTCATGAAAATTTATTATTATTATATTACTCACCTTTTAACTTTTCCATTTTATACATTACTTTATTTAACCTACATGTAACCCTATGCCATGTGCCCAAATCTCCTTGGATGACATGGAAATATGTTTAAGCCTATGGAGGAGTGCCACATGGAAGAAAATTAATTGGAGACACATGGAAATATATTAATGGTTGGACGAAATTTAATCAAGGGCCCAAATTTGTCCACGAATTTTGATTAATGGTGGCTAAGTCACAATCTTGCAAAGACCATAACTTGAGCTTCGGGTGTCGAAATTGCTCAAAATTTATATCATTGGAAATTTATTTCGACGTAGAAGATGATGATACATGTTTCAAAGGATGATGGTTGCTACATTTTCACAAGAAATTAAAATATATTCAGCTTCATTTTTTATGGGCATGTGTGACAACTGAACTTCACGAGCTCATATCTTGAGATCCAAGCGACAAATTTGGAAAAAAATTATATCGTTGGAAAAAAAATACAATGAAGATCACATATTAAATTTGTTGCACTAGAACAACCAAATATTAGGCCTAACGTTTCACAAAAAAATTACTTGAACTAGTACTGCAACTAGTGACGGAACTGCAATTGGCGTTGCAAAAGGTACTACAACTCATGTTGCAACTAGCACTACAACTGGTGTTGCAACTCGAACTGCAATTGGTGCTGCAACTGGCATGAAGGAACTGGTACTGCAAACCCAAGGTTTTTATGAGGAAACCCTAAATCTAAATTTCAGAAATTTGTAGATATGATCTGGGGAAGAGATGTGCCCTACTTAGGAGACCTTCTTAGTGAGTTCAGTAAGTGCTCAATGAGCTTGACGATGGGGGAAACTGAGAATCTTCCTTCCAACGGTTAGATTGTTACGAAGGAAACCATCTCTAATTCCATGTTGAAATTTTTGTATGCTTGTTTAACCATAGACAATGTCACATCATTGTCACCCAACCATAAGAATTCACATATGCCACCCCCGAGCACACTAACCTTTACTTAGAACAATTTTGGCAAGCCTACTCCAAAACCAACAGATAAACCCTAGCTTCTAACTGCAGCAAAAACTCAAGACAAGTAGAGCGCTCCTTCTCCAAGGGTAGCACACAACATAGAGAGTCTCCATATCCACAGAACAAGTACCATACACAACTACAACTACACTACTCTCTCAAACTTGCGCCATACTTAGCAAGAATATCACCAAGAATATCACCAATAATGTCACCAAGAAAATCACCAAGAATTTCACCAAGAGAGAGACCAAGACCAAGAGATGACCATGCACCCTTATTCATCCTTGCAGCTGCAAATGCAACTCTCCACAAGACTTGCGCTTTGACTGGGTGTACAAATGAGCTAAAACATCCTCTATTTATATTAATTTGTCTAGTAACTTTTCTAGCTAGGTCGACCTGAATTTCTAGTAATTATATTTTTTTTTTATCTTTTTCCTGTAGATCCAACTTGTATTTCCGAAAGATAGCATTCTAATATTATTTATTTTTCTAGGCCGACTTGTCTTCTAGGGCTTCCACACATCTATTTAATGGTTCACTTACTTTCAGAATATTCTATTCTAAGTCATAGGTTACACATGGAGGTTAATACCTCCTACAACTACCAAAACATCAACATGCAGATGGGTCTCATCCATCCCGAGATGACTTTCCCTAGTGTAATCATGATTTTCAATCATACCTTGGGAGTTTTGATGCATAACCTTTTGAACACTCATATTTTTTATATGTTTTTCAACCACTTTTGTGCTCATATTTTGATGGAGATAAGACCATGGTTAACTCAGAAAAATCATAGATTCACGCTATATTCTTGGGGTTTGTTGTAGGGATGCACGAATAATGAAGCAACTTGTTTTGAGTGTAGAGAAATATTATTTCTCTAGACCTGAGGTTGTCCCTTACCTCCTATCTTCTTTGGGCAACCATGCAGTTTTCTTCTGATCTCTCATCTCCTCTCAGTCTTTAAGAAAAAGGGGTCATGTTAATGAGGAAGAATAAGAGCCATCATATATATGCAGTAGTCCTATTCAAAGATGAATTGATCAAGATTGTGGCTTTTCTTTCCAATGGGATTGTCTCCCTCCCACCCACCTTAATGAGTTTCTTTCTATGACTCATTAGATGCTCATTTGTGCTCATGATTATTATGTGTTTAACTTATATTTTTTGTATTACATGATTAAGCATGGGGGGAGATACCTTGATGAGATGTTGAGTAGGTGGTTTCACTCAGTGTTTCAGGAAGCTTCCCCTCCACTTCAAATCCCTGAAGCGTGCTCTGAGCAGGTACATCTAGGAAGATCCCTTGGAAGCATGCATCAAAATTCTGAAGTGTGCTTTGGAGAAAATTTGGATGCTTCTTCATCTTTTGGAATCTCCATGCTTCAAAGCGCACTTCATAATTTTGAAGCATGCTTCCTAGGATGCTTCCTGAGCGCTTCCATATGCTTCCTAGGATGCTTCCGAGGTTCGGTTTGTTTTTCAATTCACCAAGCCAATTTATCACATGATCAAATTTGCAGATTCAAATCGACCAATCATTTGGGAGGTGTATGAGAAAATGGATAGCATGATAGGGTAGATTAAAGACATTGTTGAGCATAAAGATGTCAACCTCTATAATCATTTTCGTGTAGAGGTGGAAAAATGGTGGGAAATGCTAAATATTCCACTACATTCCTTAGCATATGTGCTAACACCTAATACTATCATGTATCATGGATTTCATCACCAACACTTGGTGGTGGGTCCAACAAAAGACCACACCAAGCTCAAGAGCTTGAATATCAATATGGCATACAAATTTGTATGTTTGTTTGTAAGTTTGTAATTGCTAGAATCTAGATGGTTGATGCTAGAATGATTAATCATTGATATACTATGGATGTCATTTCTATCTATATTGAGGTACAAATATGCATGTTTATGTATATTATGTAGCTAATTTGTCTTTATGCATTCTTTTTTTAATATATATATATATATATATATTGGTTGTACGATTTCACCTTGTTATCCCCAATTCCTCGAGATAACTAAGGAAATGATGTCTCGAGGCCCTCAKGTTTCATATATGGAGTATCGAGAGACATCTTGACCARCAATGTCCATTTKCAYAGACAGAGACCCACCTCGCCACCATAGTTCCAGGTTCATCATGAGGGTATCCACCGCATCAACTRGCTTCCRGAAGAMATTGGGTATTKCTCCATGAGGTACAAGCTARGTATTATGGTGAGTGTAATTTCAATATTTGAGGCATTTGAGTATGTTGCATTTAAATATGTTTTTGATTATGTAACGTCTTCTTGGAAATTATGATATTTTCCTTGTTTCACCTTGGTGGTTGACATTGTGCCCTAGTAAGTGAGTCACCCTTAGGTATAGGTTTACTTCTGGGAGGTCCTCTTGACGAGTCATCGTGCCATTCCTTACCATACTTGTAACTTCCCACACTTCATCCCCTCATCTCCTTACCTTTTGGGATTTTCAGGTGTACTGACTCAAGAAGGGATTGTCCCTCATTTCGTGGGAAGAAGGGGCTGAAGGCCCAGAGGATTGTAGCTGGAAAAAGATAAAATCCAATCATGAACCTTCTATATGTTCGCCCAGGGATCTCGAGGACAACGAAATATCTCTCATAAGAAACTGATGGGATCTGTAAAAATAATTAATAAAAAATGCCAACCAAGGTGGAGCATGTGCGGGCATTGTTTTTCATGCTTAGGTAGAAGCCCCACACATGGATTCAACTCAGGGAAGCAAGATGTGGCCTGGGTAGAGCCAAGGTTGGAATTGTTTTCCATGTTTAGGTAGAAGCCCCACCTTGGCTTCAACCTGGAAACATGTTAAAATAACAAAAAGAAATAAATGGGCATGGAAAAAGGTTGCATTGAAAACGAAGGTGCAACACACCCTCTACAAAGGCACCCAGAAATGAGATACTATGATCCCTTGTATGTCATGAACCCCATGCCCAAGAGTATTACCCTCATCCATGTCACTTTGTCCACATTTCTTAGAGAGAGGCCCACTTGGGAAACACTCGTAAACTTGAGGTACGATTCACCCAATAGGTCGATTTGTCAACCCTCCCATACCCAAACTTGGCAAATTGCATAGGGTCTTTGAACACTTGTTTATTTTAATGAGGTGGTTTTTTATGTACATGATTAGATGGCTCTTTTATTGAATTGATGTACTTATCATGATGCATTTGAATTGAGATCCTTGGAGGGCCTATTCATTGTATTTGTAGGACCGAGTTGGTGGACAAATTTGGAAGAACAAACCTAGCTTGGGCTTCCTTGGGGCTTGAAGCCCAGAGGTTGGATGCCATGGCCCATGCATTGGATAAGGATGTTATCATTTGGATGCCTAAGGAGAAACCATGTAGAACCCAACCCAACCCTTTTCTATCCCAATGATTTACTCTTGAGTCTAAAACGTCACTTTTGAGGAGCTTGACGTCACCCTAGGGCTAGGGTTGTGGTGGTGTTGTTGTTGCTACTTGATACTTGGTACGTTTTGATGGGAGAAGGTATGGCCTAGAGGAAGAAGACCTAGTGAATGAGAGGGAGGCCCTAGAAGGCCCAACGACTTCCACTTTCCACTCCAACGACTTGCAAAAGGTGGAAAAACGCACCCTAGAAGAGGGATGATGTCATATTAGGATTTCTTATGTGCATTTTAAAAGTTAAATATGAATTGTATTATGTAAAGGGGATAAGTAAGGGTTGTTGATCCCTTACTTTGTGGTTTACCCTAAAATTAAGTGGAAAAACACTTTTAGTAGGATTTGTATAAATAGAGATCACTTCTATCTCATTTTGATCATAACTCTCTCATTGTGAGAGGAGCTACTTGGCTGAAATTTGCACCCATCTTGGGAAAATTCATTCTTCTCTCTCTCTCTCTTGTGTTATGGTTATCTCTTGTCTTATGGAGTGAAGTGGTGTGCTAGCTCTTGGAAGCTCTTTCTCTTACTTTGGTGATAAAAAATACTTGGTAACTAGGGTTTGTCTTTGCATGCTCTTGGAATTGGTAAGGAAAATATGCTTTTGTTAGTTCTTATTTCTTGTTCCATGGTTGTTATTGGCTACATCCTTGGAGGAATATAAGGGAAAGTACCCTCCACCAAGTTTTTTCATTGTTGTTTGTTGAAAGAGATATTGCAAAGGTTTCTAGGAGGAGTAAAAAGGCTTACACCCTCCTAGACTTTACCTTTTTAGGGTTACTTGCTCAAGGGAGTAAAAGGGCTTACACCCATTGAGATTTAGTAGGCCTGGCCTAATAAAAGAAGACTCCATAACCCATTTGGAAATGCACTAATCATTTATTGCATTGGAGAAATAAATAGTTGCATTGGTAAACGTGATTTTGAGAGATATTGACCTTGTTCAAGTTGGAATCTTTTCTTGATGTTTTAAGCTTGTTAAATCCTCTAGGGCATCTTGATTGGCCTAGTATATCTTGAGTTATAACTAACTAAAATATACAACCATTAGGGCTGCAACAAATCACTCTATATCTCTTAATTTAACTTGCATTTCAGCCATGGAAATTTTCTTGTAGGCCATTACTATCATTCTACTACTTATTGGTGAACTTTTTACTATCATTCTGCAGAAAATATTTTCTACAGCCACCTAGATGTTACAAACATACTCGGAAAACATCACATAACAACCCTCTGATACCACTAAAGTTTGTGCTAAAGTATTGAGAATTAATCTACATGTTTTGTGCTTCATCTCTCATTAAATCTTTAATGTTTTGAATGGTTAAATTTGTAGTAATTAGCTTTATTCCTTGTTGATATATACTCGTTTTTTCTATTGTAGTTTGGGAAAAAAATATTAACTTGATTTTTCACTTAATCTTTGAGCTTGTATACTTGTCTCTTCTTGTGTCTCAGGCAAGTGCAACTATCTTCTGCAGGTACTCAAGCACTTGGCAATCATTAACCATCTATGAGACTTGTTTCCAAGCCATTATCCAGGTAGTAGCTTGACCTATAGTGGTATCACTTCCATAACCTCACTTTTCATCTCATTTCCCCCTAGGGTCACCCAGGATTCCCCTCTTATGTTGGAATTCTCCTTCACTAAAGGGAGGGGAGGGTTTATCTAAGGTGATAGTGGGTAGACTCTCCCACAGTTATCACCATATATTGGATTGGGTCAGGCTTTGCTCAACCTACAATTTGAGCGATAACATTTTGGCGTCGTTACCAGGGATGATTTTGAATCCTCTTTCTGCCCTAACGACACTTTGGTAAGATTCCTTCCCAAAGCCTTTACCCCTATATTTCTTGGTGGCTCCTCTTGAAGGGAGTTCCACTTCCACCCTTGATAAAATTGTCCTAAATCTCATATGGCGACTCCATAATGAGATGTACCCAAAAAAGGAATTACCCGACCCCCAAAAATGCTTCTAAGCATCGTAATCCTTCACCCAAACAGTTTAGTCCCACATCATGTCCCACTTCTCATGATTGTCCATCTATCTCTCTTATCCCTCCATCTTCGCCTACTTCCTCTACACTTCCACTCTCATCTGTGCCGAGTTCACCAAGTACTACCCAGAGCCTGTGGGTTAAAGATGCATACAAACCTTTAAACATGACTATTGACCAAAATTTGGTCATCTATATTTTCTTGCTCTTGGATTAATAAAAAAATGTAATATCGTAAGATGAAATTTTTTGAACTATTATAAGTTCGTTATGTGGTCCTTGATCTCACCTTCGTCACACATTTTTCGGATCAGAAATCTGAATTCGTATGCTCAAAATATCTAGTTTTAAAGTTTAAAGAGGAAAAAGGCACCTCTTTCATGTGGAATAAAGCTAATATTTTGGAAGCACTTTTAAATTTTTTTGGGTTTAATTCCCTTGAAAATATTCTTGTGCTGGGTTCAAAACCCATAAAAAATCTTCATGTCATCTCTCGTGGGCACATGTCATTCTCCTCTACTTATTTTTTATTTGAGTGATGGCGGTCGGTCAGATTTTCCATAAATCCCTCACCTCTCCCCTTCATCCTACTCACGTCTGTCCCCAAAAAACTCACCTCACTCCCCAACCCTTCCCCGCTACCCACATTTCCCACCCCCTCACTTCCGCTCCCTACAAAATCCCCTCTCCATTTCCTCACCCCTCATCCCTCACATTCCTCTAATTAAATTATTTTGAGTTATGGCGGTCCGTAGGACTCACCATAAACCAAATCACTCCCTCCCCCTCACTTCCCAACCCGCCAACCCTCCTACAACACTCTCACCTCACCTCTCACTCACCTCCCCTCACCTCACCCTACGTCACTCCGTCTCACTCTACTCCCTACATTTATCCCTCCCAACTTCTGCCACCTACATTTCTACCCTCCCCTCTACACTACCCTTTCCCCCTTTTCTACATTCTTGTTCCTCCCACACTTAAATCCTTTCATAAAACTTCATTATTATTATATTACTCACCTTTTAACTTTTCCATTTTATACATTATTTTATTTAACCCACATGTAACCCTATGCCATGTGCCCAAATCTCCTTGGATGACATGGAAATATGTTTAAACCTATGGAGAAGTGATACATGGAAGCCAATTAATTGGATACACGTGGCAATATATTAATGGTTGGACGAAATTTGATCAAGGGCCCAGATTTTTTCATGAATTTTGATCAATGGTGGTTGAGTCAAAATCTTGCAGAGGCCATAACTTGAGCTTCGGGTGTCGAAATCATGAAAATTTTATACCGTTGGAAAATTATTTCGACATAGAAGATGATGGTACAGGTTTCAAAGGATGAAGTTTGCTACATTTTCACAAGAAATTAAAATATCATTCAGATTCATTTTTTATGGGCATGTGTGACAACTCAACTTCACGAGCTCATATCTTGAGATCTAGGCGACAAATTTGGAAAAATTTTATTTCATTGGAAAGAAAAGACAATGAAGATAAAATATAAAATGATTTTCATGGATAAAACATTTATTATCATTCCCAGATAATTAAACACAGTCGTCCTCTTTTAAAGGAAAATTAATTAAATTTCAAAAATAAAAGTTTAATTAAACTTTTATTAAAAAAAGGAGAGGGACCCACTTTAAATATACTTGTATTAATGATGTGAATTCATTAATGAGAAATTAATGAGGCATTAATTAAAGGGAATGTTTCAAGAAGAAACTTGTACGGGAATTTCTAGAAGGGAGAAACCCTAACTACCCAAGTAGTTAGAAAATCTCTCCTTAAAAAGAGAAGAGAGGCTCCATCAAAGGTCGAACAATGAGTATTGTAGAGAGAGACAATAATAGTAAGTTTATGCTGATCACATCTTTCTTTTTCTTTATCAAGTCCTTTATCCAGTTATTCCACCTCTTTCACTAGAAAGGTTTAATCGAATATTGATAACTCCTCTTTTCTTCTTACTAGGTCTTGTTGTTCTTCTAC
>JZKD02S1832209.1:29086-42814 GCA_000966675.3 Picea glauca | reverse complement strand
TACCATTCTCATCCATATTCATCAATTTCCATGTTTATTCCTCTTTGTTTCCTCATCTTTTGGGTTTTCGGGCTTATTGACCCCAAGAAGGGCTTGTACCTCTTTTCATGGGAAGAAGGGGATAAAGGCCTAGAGGGGTTGTAGCTGGAAAAAGATAAGAGCCATAAATTATTATCTAGTTTCTCTCCCTAAGGTCCTGAGATAAATGAAGAACTTCTCCACAAAATTCAAGGACCTGCAAAAAGAAAAACACATAGTTAATAAATGTCTCGCTTATTGAGGGAATGCATTTGCAGTGTCTTTTACTTTCCTTGCACATGACACTCAATGTGTTATTAGCTTCAAGTGGCATTGAATTTCTCCTTACTTTCCATTTCACATGTCACTCAATGTTTTGGACCATAATCAATTGATGGAAAATAAAGGGCTTGGAAAAATGTTGCATTGCAAATGAGAATGTCGCACACCCTCTATAAAGGAACCCATAAATGAGACAATATGACCCCTTGTATGTCAAGAAAACCTATGCTCAAAAGTCATACCCCCATCCACCTCATACTCGTTTTCATGACTTAGAGAGGGTCTTCTTGGGAAACACTCCTTGACTTGGGGATTGATCTACCCAATAGGGCACCATGACAACCCTCCCATACTTAAAATTTGACAAGTTGTATAAGGTCTTTGAGAATTTGTTTAATTTGGAAAGGGGAAGATTTAATGCACATGTTTGGGTGGTTATTTTATTAAACATGGCTTACTTGTCATGATACATGTGACTTGTGGACCCTTGGAGGGTGTACATTTTTTTTTATCTTTGTAGGACCTTTTAGGTGTAATATTTTCCATGGAGTGACTAGGTCACTTGGACCTTCATAGGGGCTTGAAGTGTTGAAATTTTACTTATACAACTAGCAGTTATGGTTCTTCTTTATTATTATAATCATTTAGCATATTAGTTTCATAAATAAGATCACTGAAAGAGATGAAATCAAAGAAACAATAGAGACACACAGATTATCCTGGGAAACCCTCATGGGGGAGAAAACCCAACAAAAAATTCCTCAATATAGATAGAGCAAAGACCGAACAGAAGATCCTCCTCTACTCCTTCACTAGGAAGAGTAACACACCACTTAACCAAGAAATACCAAGACATAGACCAATATCCCTCCTTGACGTCATCCCAAGTCGCAGTAGCTACTCCTCCAAGATTTGCACAATTCTTCATAGCTGCAGAGATAGTGTGATGAGTATGTCCAAATGAGGTGTTGGCCTCTCTTATAAATAGTGGTATGGCCAGCCTATAATTAGCTCTGGGATGACCTGTCACTTTACCCTCTTAATTTACATTTAGTTGTCAAGGCAAGGCACAATAGGGCCGACTTTTACAAAGGCACAATATGGCCTAATTAAATATAATATAACAATATTATTCAACTCTCTCTCAGGTAGAATATTCTTCACAGTTACAATTTTTCAACACTCCCCCTTAACAAGAAACGTATTCTACTAGCAAGATTAATAACAATTGACTGGACTCGATACATCATCAAGAGGATGGGACATAATCATCATCATCGAGAACAATGTCTGTCATATCTATAGGTCATCAAAAGTTTTTCTCATCATCAACATCAGTAGAAACTAAACATCATCATCATCTGCAACATGGAGCTGGTGTAACATCATCATCAACACAACATGAAGTTGGAACATCAACATCAATAGAACAAAGCTAGAATAATGTCATTATCATCAACAACATGAAGTTGTAACATCAACATATATATGTGGCAACAGACTGAGGTAGGTGCATCAACAACAACATCTATGGTACTCTGACAGACTGTCCTTACTGGACCTTCATGATCTGCCTAGGAATCATAAGATTCCCTAGGATATAGAATCCTAACTGAGCTACCACATGGTACTCTGACAAACCATCCTTACCGAACCTTTGGGATCTACCTAGGAATCATAATATTCCCTAGGATATAAAATTCTAACTGAGCTACCACTATTAACCACAACTGGCATATACATGCATAGGTACTCTGACAGATCGTCCTTACCAGATCTTTGGGATCTTCCCAAGGATGATTAGTCCCCTAAGATATAAAATTCTAACCGAGCTACCCATTGTTGGTTAGGATATTGTAGTATCATCAGCATCACTCCCCCTTTTGAGGGAGTTTCTTTTGGAATACACCAAGCTTGTGTCAAAATTACTCAAACTTCACATGAGACAGAGGCTTATTCAACACATCTGCAACCTTCTCATTTGCGCCAACATATTGGAGCTTTACAACTCCCTTCTACACCATGTCACAAATGTAGTGATATTGGATCTCTATGTGCTTTGTCTTATCATGGAACACTAGATTCTTTGTCATATTTATGCAACTCTGGTTATCACATAGAATCATGGTAGCTTCCATCTCCAGATTGAATAGAGTTGTCAACAACTTCTGAAGCCATATGGATTCACAACTGGCGGAACATGTTGCAATGTACTCTGCTTCTGTCATGTTGAGAAAAATATTGGACTGCTTCTTTATTTTCCATGAAGTGATCTAGATGGATATCAGTGGCCACCTGCCTTTTCCAACTGGCTCAAAATAGTTTTCTAACAATTTTGGCAATTTACTATTTTTAGCAATTTTAACTTCCGAGGCCATTTTGAGGGCCTAAATGAAGGTTTTTCGGGATCGAGTTTCTCAATTATAGAAAAATTCATGATTGATCCCCCAAAATTAATCCCCTCGATGACACCTTTCCAATGGACTATCACACACCTAAAACAGAGATCGTATGCAAAAGTTACAACCCTGGGAAGTTGATGTACTAACTTACCCAAACGGGGCCCACATGACTTTTGGTGCTTCATCTCCTAGGGTTAGGTTTTTTGGATTTCTAGGATTTTGGCATTCTTGTTTATTGTAAAAATTCCTTCAGAGTCTCATTGTAATCTTCTTCTTGTGAATGCGTGCAACCGTCACATCTCTTCTCAAAGATAAGTCGCCACCATTCCAACAAGCTTGTTTCCACTACATTTTACAGTTTCATCTTATTTCGTTATTGAATAGGAAACCAATTTTATTGTATCTATGTTATTTTTTGTTAAGCACCTATTAATAATCTGTATTCATTTCATTCTTCTCATAAAATTTGGATCAGTGGTATCAGAGCGGTCTTCTCCTTGTCATCTTAATGCATGTCCCCAACGAGGTCGGAGTACAAAGAATTGGGTCTCGAGCTTGTTTCTCTTGAGGAAAGAAGCTCTTGCACACCCAAGAAACCTCTCATGGCAGGATAAAAGTAAGATGATGGGACAAGATATCCTTTCAAACTATTGGTTGAGGAATCCCTCACGCAACAGAGGAGCGAGATGATGTATAGTTTCGTGCAAATCCTTCGGCAGCTACCAACAAGCGACGCATCTTCTTCGAACGGAGGCGCCGCCCCCTTCAAGGTACAAATAAACTTCGATATTCCTATATTTGAAGTTCAGATAAAAGAAGATGATATAGACAAGTGGTTGAATCTACTAGAAAGGTATTTTTCTGTCCATAACTTTTCGAATAGAGAAAAGATTACTTGTGCGCTCCTCAAAGCCATTCCCCATGTCAAATATTGGTGGGAAACTTTCTGTGAGCAAAAGGAAATAGAGGAAACCTCATTATTTTTAGTCACAACCACCTGGGAATCATTCAAGGATGCTATTCAGGAACAATATTACCCTATCGAAAGTTATGACGACCTGTATACCAAATGGACCACATTGTGGTAAGAAAGAGACCAAGCAGTGCCAGATTTCACAAATATCTTCCATACCTTACGCACCAAGCTGGGTATCAAAGATTCAGAGAGACATATGGTGCTCTACATAGATACATTCAAACCAAAATGTAATTTCTGTACATATAATCCTTGGGTGCGGCCTACCAATATGTTGTCAAAATTGAGCAGAAGCTCAAACAAAAGACGCGGCAATTTGGGCCTGGGAACCCCTCACAACAAAAGACAAGAAAGGGCGGCCCCAACCCATAGAAAAAAGGATAGAGTAAATATGGATAGTATCAGGACAACCATTCCAAGCCGCAAGGAAAGAAGGACACCAGAAAGACAAAGAAAGATACCAGGAAGTGGTGTGACTTCCATAAGAGCCCTTGGCATAACACTGTTGACTGTCGCTCAAAGCAGTTGCTAGTGGCTGAAGTGAAAGCCTCTGAATCAGATGTAGAATCTGACTCTAAGATAGAACTAGAAAGGGGAATACAGATCATTGACACAGAACCCAGTGCCATCGTTACTACCACCAAGCTCCAGCCTGGTGAACCAGACAAGCCAGAAGAAGGAGAGCACCTCTTCCATTCACAGATGTGGGTAAAAGGCACCCCGCTGCACTTCATCGTTGATAGAGGTAGCCAGAAGAACCTCATCTCATCAGAGGTCTTCAAGCAGCTGGTCATGCCAATAATGTCGCACCCATATCCCTACACCATTGGATGGCTCCACCAAGGAAGCGATCTCCACGTCAGCCAACAGTGTTGACTATCGTATGGCATCAAGCCCTTCAAAGACGAGGTATTGTGTGATGTTTCTCCTCTCGAAGTTTGTGATGTTATTTTGGGCCAACCTTATTTATGGAAACGTCATGTTGTATATGAGTCTAGGCCTCATAGTGTTATTATTACTTTGAATAGGAATATATAGGATACCCGAGGCAGTCCCACCTAGTGTTATTTCCTTGATCTCTGCTAAGCAATGCAGGAAGCTCATCTCTTGGATGGGGAAGCTTGTCTTATTCATGATTCTCTCTCAAAATAAGTGAAATATCACAGCCACATCTAGGTTCTCTGTGGCCAACCTCTCCACACAACAGAAGCAAGTATATAAGGTCGTGGAGAATAATCGAATATCTTCTCCTCACCTACAGAAGTACCTATGCACTGCCAGGTCAAGCACCCCATCGATCTGACCCCCAACGCACTGCTGCCCAATGGGCCAGTCTATCGTCGCTCTCTATTAGAGAATGAGGAGATCAAGAGACAGATCTAAGAACTACTCCACAAGGGGTACATCTGTCCCATGTCATAACCTTGCGGGAGCCCAATCATGCTGGTACAGAAGAGAGATGGAACTTGGCGATTATGTATTGATTACCGGGATCTGAATAAAATCACATTCAGAAACCAATACCCGATTCCCCAAATCGATGACCTCCTTGATCAACTCATGGGGGCCAAATACTTCAGTAAGATTGATCTGAAGTCTGGCTACCACCAGGTCCCAATAGAACAGACAGATGTATGGAAGACTGTCTTCAAATCAAAGGAAGGTCATTTTGAATGGTTGGTCATGCCCTTTGGTTTGACAAATTATCTAGCCACTTTCATGAGGATGATGAACGATATCCTACGACCATTCACCAATACTTTTGTAGTGGTGTATATGGATGAAATTCTAATTTATAGCAAGACTTGGGTCGAACACTTGCAGGATATTCAGCAGGTTCTGTACACCCTACGGCAGCACAAGCTATACGCCAACTTGGAAAAATGCTCCTTCAATATGGATAGGGTCCATTACCTGGGCTACATCATTGATCAACATGGTGTACAGGAGGATAAAGACAAGCTCCAAGTCATCCATGCCTGGCCGGCCCCAACAACACTCATTGAGCTTCGGATCTTCTTGGGCCTTGCCAATTTCTACCACAGGTTTGTGTTGGGATTCTCCCATATTGCATGGGCCCTTAGCCAAATAAACAGGGGTCGTGGTAAGGAAAAATTTGTGTGGGGCTGGTCCCAACAACAAGTGTTCGATGATTTTAAGTAGTGCTTGTGCTCATCCCTAGTACTTTCACTACCAGACCTACAACATCCCTTTGAGATCGAGACAGATGCTTCAAAATATGTTGTGGGTGTTGTTCTCACTCAGCACGGCCACCCTGTGGCCTATCATAGTGAGACACTGTCAGATATTGTCCGTAAGTACCCTACTTATGACAAAGAAATTTACTCCATTGTGCAAGCTTTCCGCCAATGGAGACATTACATTCTTGGGAAGGAAACAGTCATCCACATTGATCATAAGCCACTACAGTTCATGCAGACATAAGGAAAATTGCAGAATGACCACCATCAAAAGTGGTCCAAATACTTGCAGCAATTCCACCTCAACATCAAGTATAAAATATGAAGCACCAATCATGTCGTTGATTTCCTCAGTAAACCTCCAGTCGCAACACTCACCACGGTGCTAGACTCTTGTAGCCATGAGACATCTGGATGGCCTCAAATTTATGAGATAGACCTTGACATCGCCACCACCTACCAAATGTTGGGTGCAAACACAGTTGTCGATAATTCCCATCTTTAGGATGGGTTGTTGTGTCGTCTGGGCCATATCTGTGTTCCAGCAAGTGAGCGAGCGAAGCTAATATGGGAATCCCGCTACAGTCAGGTGGCAGGACACTTCGACGTCGAAAAGATAGTGGCGATGCTACAGAAACATTTATACTCACCAAAACTTCGACAGGAGGTCAGCAAGTATATCAGGTCCTGCATTGTCTGTGCTATTGCCAAACCGACCACTAAGAAACAAGGCATGTACACCTCTCTTCCTACTCCTAGAAGGCCATGGGAATCCATCTTAATGGAATACATGTCGGGCCTCCCATCCACGAAGCAGGGAAATGACTGTGTTTTTGTGGTTGTTGATCGCTTTTATAAGATGGTGATTCTGGTTGCCTACAAGAAGAGCATCACAACAGAGGCCACTGCCAAGATCTTCTTTGAATGAGTCTAGGTACATTTTGGAATCCCACAAACCATTTTCTTAGATCGGGATAGTCAATTTCTTAGCACATTCTGGTCAAGCCTCTGGTCACTATTGGACATGAAGCTCACCAAATCCACGGCCTTCCACACCCAGACAGATGGCCAAACCGAGGTTGTAAATCGAATGATTGTGCATATCCTTCGCATGTATAATTCAAAGAACCCTCACACATGGGATGAGAGCCTTCCCTATGTCCAACATAGATACAATAGAGCTGCATAGATCAATCGGCCACAGCCCCTTTCAGGTGGGGTTGGGATTCCAACCATTGGGTCCCATAGATGTTGCACTTCCCCTTGCGGTCACCTCGACTGACTCATATCCTGCTCCAACTAAAGCTGACAAAGCCACCTGGTTCATTGAGTGGATACAGCGCATCCGCAAATAGGTTCAAGATATCCTACTGAAGTCCAATGACAAGTACAAACAGTGCCATGATCAACATCGGGTGCCACATAAGTTTCAGGTGGGCAAAAAAGTTTGGTTGCACTTGCAGAAATAATGCCTTACAAGACCCCATTGGAAGCTTCACCCACTCTGTTATGGGTTGTACACTATCACCAAGGGCATGGGGGATAATGATTTTGAGATCAACATTCCTCCTTTCCTTGGCCTGCACCTAGTGTTCAACGTGGATCTCCTTCACCCTTATTTCCCACCATTATTGGACACCTAAGAAGTAGCAGAACAAATGACACCCAAAGAAATAAACCCTGAATGCATACAACAAGCATCCAATGATCATATTGTGGACACACAGATCAAGGGAACTTGAAAAAAAAGGATCCAGCTTTATCGAGTCGTCAAAGAAGGGCAGCTCTTGCACCAAGGCAAGTGCCTCACCTGGGGCCAAATTCAACAGAAATTTCCTCATTTGATGGGGTACCTCAATGCAATAGATACCATTCCTTCCTAAGGAGGGAGGATTTATCTAGATGTATATCAGTTGCCACCCACCTTTTCCAACTGGCTCAAAATAGTTTTCTCACAATTTTGGCAATTTACTGTTTTTAGCAATTTTAACTTCCAGGGCTTAAATGAAGGTTTTTCGGGATCGAGATTTTAAATGATATTCAAAGGCATGATTGAGCTCCCAAAATGAATCTCCTTGATGATACCTTTCCAATGGGCTATCACACGCCTAAAACGAAGATCATATGCAATCGTTACGACCACGGGAAGTTGATGTACTAACTTACCCAAGCAGAGCCCACATGACTTTTGGCGCTTCATCTCCTAGGGTTAGGTTTTTTGGATGTCTAGGGTTTTGGAATTTTTTTTATTGTAAAAAGGCCTTCATAGCCTCATTGTAATCTTCTTCTTGTGAATGTGCACAGTCATCACATCTCTTCTCAGAGATAATCCGCCATCATTCTAGCAAGTTTGTTTCTGCTGCATTTTACAGTTTCAGCTCATTTCGTTATTGAATAGAAAACCAATTTTAATGTATCTCTGTTATTTTTTTTTAAGAACCTGTTAAAAATATGTATTCATTTTGTTCTGCACACCCTATGGCAGCACAAGCTATACGCCAACATGGAAAAATGCTCCTTCGTCATGGACAGGGTCCATTACCTAGGCTACATCATTGATCAACATGGTGTACATGTGGATCCAGCCAAGATCCAAGTCATCTGTGACTGGCCAGCCCCAACAACACTCACTGAGATTTGGAGCTTCTTGGGCCTTGCCAATTTCTACCACGGGTTTGTGTTGGGATTCTCCCATATTGCATGGGCCCTCAGCCAAATAAACATGGGTGGTGGTAAGGAAAAATTTGTGTGAGGCCAGTCCCAACAACAAGCGTTCGATGATTTAAAGCAGTGCTTGTGATCATCCCTAGTACTTTCACTACCATACCTACAACATCCCTTTGAGATCAAGACAGATGCTTCAAACTATGTTGTGGGTGTCATTCTCACTCAGCACGGCCACCCCGTGGCCTATCATAGTGAGACACTGTCAGATACTATCTGTAAGTACCCTACTTACGACAAAGAAATGTAATCCATTGTGTAAGATTTCCGCCAGTGGAGACATTACATTCTTGGGAAGGAAACAATAATCCACACTCATCATAAGCCATTGCATTTCATGCAGACACAGGGAAAATTGTAGAATGACCGCCATCAAAAGTGGTCCACATACTTGTAGCAATTCCACCTCAACATCAAGTATAAAATATGAAGCACCAATCACATCATTGATTTCCTCAGTAGACCTCCAGTCGCAACACTAACCACGGTGCTAGACTCTTGCATCCATGAGACATATGGATGGCCTCAACTCTATGAGATAGACCCTGACTTCGCCACCACCTACCAAATGTTGGGTGCAAACACAGTTGTCGATAATTTCCATCTTTAGGATGGGTTGTTGTGTCGTCTAGGCCATATCTATGTTCCATCAAGTGAGTGAGCGAAGATGATCTAGGAATCCCACTAAATTTGGGTGGTAGGACACTTTGGCTTTGAAAAGATAGTGGCGATGCTACAAAAACATTTATACTCGCCAAAACTTCGACAGGAGGTCAACAAGTATATCAGATCCTGCATTGCCTGCATTATTTCCAAACCGACCACTAAGAAACAGGGCATGTACACCCCTCTTCCTACTACTAGAAGGCCATGGGAATCCATCTTAATGGACTACATGTCGGGCCTCCCATCCACGAAGCAGGGAAATGACTGTGTTTTATAAGATGGCGACTCTGGTTGCCTACAAGAAGAGCATCACAATAGAGGCCACTACCAAGATCTTCTTTGAATGAGTCTAGGTACATTTTGGAATGCCACAAACCATTGTCTCAGATCAAGATAGTCAATATCTCAGCACATTCTGTTCGAGCCTCTGGTCACTATTGGGCATGAATCTCACCAAATACACGGCCTTCCACACCCAGACAGATGGCCAAACCGAGGTTGTAAATCAAATGATTGTGCATATCCTTCGCATGTATAATTCAAAGAACCCTCGCACATGGGATGAGAGCCTTCCCTATGTCCAACATAGCTACAATAGAGCTCTGCATAGCTCAACCGGCCACAGCCCCTTTCAGGTGGGGTTGGGATTCCAACCATTGGGTCCCATAGATGTTGCACTTTCCCTTGTGGTCACCTCGACCGACTCATATTCTGCTCCAACTAAAGTTGACAAAGCCACCTGGTTCATTGAGCGGATACAGCACATCTGCCAACAGGTTCAAGATATCCTACAAAAGTCCAATGACAAGTACAAACAATGCCATGATCAACATCGAGTGCCACATAAGTTTAAGGTGGGAAACAAAGTTTGGTTGCACTTGCAGAAATAACGCCTTACATGACCCCGTTGGAATCTTTTAACACTCCATTATGGTTTATACACTATCACCAAGGACATGGGGGATAATGATTTTGAGCTCAACATTCCTCCTTTCCTTGGCATGCACCCAGTGTTCAACATGGATCTCCTTCACCCTTATTTCCCACCATTATTGGACACCTAAGAAGTAGCAGAACAACTGACACCCAAAGAAATCAACCCTGAATGCATACAACAAGCATCCAATGATCATATTGTGGACACACAGATCAAGGGAACTTGACAAAAAAGGATCCAGCTTTATCGAGTCGTCAAAGAAGGGCAGCTCTTGCACCAAGGCAAGTGCCTCACCCGGGGCCAAATTTAGCAGAAATTTCCTCATTTGATGGGGGACCTCAACGCAATGGATACCATTCCTTCCTAAGGAGGGAGGATTGATCCATATGGATATCAGTGGCCACCCACCTTTTCCAACTGGCTCAAAACAGTTTTCTGACAATTTTGGCAATTTACTGTTTTTAGCAATTTTAACTTTCGGGGCCATTGTGAGGGCCTAAATGAAGGTTTTTCAAGATAGATATTTTCAATGATATTCGAAGGCATGATTGAGCCCCCAAAATGACTCTCCTTTATGATACCTTTCCAACGGGCTATCACACGCCTAAAACGGAGATTGTATGCAATCGTTACAACCCCGGGAAGTTGATGTACTAACTTACCCAAACAGAGCCCACATGAATTTTGGCGCTTCATCTCCTAGGGTTAGGTTTTTTTTATGTCTAGGGTTTTGGAATTATTGTTTATTGTAAAAAGGCCTTCATAGCCTCATTGTAATCTTCTTCTTGCGAATTTGCGCCGCCGTCACATCTCTTCTCAGAGATAATCCACCACCATTCTAGCAAGCTTGTTTCTGTTGCATTTTACAGTTTCAGCTCATTTCGTTATTGAATAGAAAACTAGTTTTACTGTATCTCTGTTATTTTGTGTTAAGAACCTGTTAATAATATGTATTCATTTTTTTCTTCTCATAAAATATGGATCATGAAGTCATGGCTGACCCCAAATTGAAACAACATCCTAAAGTGCTTTTTTTGTCTGAAGCACTTCTAGCCCAATTTGAATCAGTATAGCCATACAATATTAATTCACAATCTCTATTATAACAGAGACCATAATCTAATGTACCCTTAAGTTATCTCATCACGTTTTTTGCATATACAAGGTGAACACATCTGGGCTCCACTAGATACTGACTCAAGGTGTTCACAGTAAATCATATATCTGGTCTGTTATTCATCAGATACATCAACAAACCAATCATCTATCCATATAGAGTAACATAAACTATTTATGATGAAGTATTAGCCACTAACTTCAAATTCGTCTCCATAGGAGTGGACATGAATTTACAATCCATCATGTCGAATCACTTCAGAATTTCCACAACATACTTTCCTTGATTAAGGAAAATATATTTTGGTCTCTACCATACTTCAAGACCTAATAAATAGTGCATCAAGCCTAGGTCCTCATTTCAAATTCAGCAGCAAGCTTCTTCTTACAATCTGTGATGAGATTTTCTTCATCTGTCAAGAATAAGTCATTCATATATAGCAGAAATATAACTGGTCCATCATTCTTAATATTGAAGTAAAGGTTTGGATCAACTTTACTCTTGGTAAAGCCCAAGCACATCAGAAAACTGTCAATTCTGCCATACCAAGCTCTTGGAGCTTGCTTCAACTTGCAAACATGAGTCTTCCTGTCTTGTACTTTGAAACCAAAATGTTCACATCACATTGTACTTATTGGATTACTGAGAGGGGGGTGAATCAATAATAGATAAATTTAATCCTTTTTAACCATAAAATGTAAGTGTTATATCAATGTAGCATTATCATCCAATAGGTTTAGAGTAAGAAATGAGCAATCATACACATACACAATACATTGGTGTTTTTACGTGGAAACCCAAAGTGGGAGAAAACCACATAATTATTTTTCTTATATGTCTTTAAGAATTACATTCATTGGAAGCACCAACTTCCTTTATTTTCCAGTTGTAATTGGAAGGAGGCTCCAACCCCCTAGTTTCTCAGGATACAACCTGAGGGAAGCTCCAAATCCCAAATTCTCTAGCTACAACCAGAAGGATTCTACAACCCCCTATGTTCTCTGCCTACAACCACCTTACCTTTCCCCATTCAACTGCCCTGACATAGAAGTAGAATGATGGAACCATTGCCACACTATCACTGTGAGATATACCATTGTAACAACATGTACCACTGACCTGCAGCCAACTTGTACTACTGCCCTGCAATCAATATTTACCTGAACTAAACATGTATCAACCAAATACAATATATACATGACCTGTAGTTACACATCATGTGTATGTATGTGCCCCATACGTTATGCAGCACGCATATGTACGCGACCTATCTGTTATGTAGCTTTTGTATGCCTTCTGAAACTAGGATTTTCATTCTTCTGAAAACTCCTGACCCTCTGCAACCTCTTTCACATAGATTTGTAACCTGACACTGTATCCAAACTGTAACTACACCATGTGCATGCATTCTCATACACAACCTTACCCAAAGGCTTTATATCTCTCTCTAGTCATGTGTCAAATGAGTGTGTATTATCGTGAACCAATATAATAATCTTCACATGAACTAGACATAAAAACCCTTTCTAGTATTCAACCTCTCAATACATCAACCACTTCACAAATACAATCTCTCAACCATGTACAACAAAAACCCTTAGCCATATTCCAAGAAATACAATATGTGCCTCAACTCTAACGAGATGTATCAATGATAAATATTGATTATACCAGCACTGTATTTATGTAGACATAACTTATACAGAATATCCCATGCAGCCACTAGTCTCTCTAGGGGGAATCCTCAAATCTCCATCACCATTTCTCATTCATACATCAAAATCCAACTACTCATAGAAATATGACATACCTTTTGAACCAATGGATAGATCTAATGTATCTGGTCACTATAGACCTTCCTGGAGCTTGATCTCAGAATCTAGAACCTCGACATCTTGATCTTCTCAAGTTTCTATGGATTTACCCTCATGTATGCACCCTAATACACTGTCAACCCATGTATGTACGCACCCTAATACATTTTTAGCCCGCGTACACCTCAAAATTTAGGGTTTTTAAGTATTTGTTGTAATTCCTAAACTTTCTCGATCAAGCCTTCGTGCTACCTTAGACTTTCGCAACTTCAGATGTATCAATGAGTACTTGCAATAAGCCTTACACAACAATAGATATTCAATATGATCAAGTGTGATTAAATGAGATACCTTTTCTTCTTTTTTATACTTTCATGTAGCTTCCTCAAGGGGTTACCTTCTAACCATCTTAACCCACTTTCCTTATTTTAGGGATAACCCACTTCTAGCCACTTGTCCACTTAACTTGACCACTTTCCACAATTACTGAGTTCTCCATTAACTTTATTATTTAAATAATTTATTTTTCATCCACTTTGAATTATAGTACACTCATCACTTCACTTTATTATTTAAATAATTTCTTCTTTG
>JZKD02S1832198.1:43063-58185 GCA_000966675.3 Picea glauca | reverse complement strand
ATGATTTCTTTTATGTCTTGTTTGTCCTGTAACATACTTCAGGAAGCATTATAGCTGATCCTTTGCGAGAAGCTTAAGGGCTAAATGGTGTGAATTTCTTCCTCCAATCAGCTTAGAAGCAATCATACATAGGGCAGACTTGGAGCGTTTCCAGGTCAATTAGTATTTAGTTTACTGTTTTCGTTAAGTAGTTTAATATAGATATAATCTTAATTAGATTTATATTAAATCATTTAATTTCAGTAAATTATATTAGATTGTTTGATTTCAGTTAGTTTACTTTCTTATTCATAAATCATAAAATCAAAAAAGAGTTATTTTCGCTGTCTTGGGACAACAAGCAAATTAGTTTCACAGGTTTTATTCAAATCTGTAGATTGTATGTCATGTATATTTGTGAATAAACTGTAATTAGCTTGATAATTAGATAGTTGATTTGAGTTATTATAATCATAGTTAGTATCTTGTATATATAACAGTTAGTAGTTCATAATTAGATTAGTGCAATTAGTTTAGTTTGCTTTATTAGTTTCTAGGTTCGTTTACTTTAGTTAGATTCTTTCATTCAATTATAGTTTAGTTTGTTTTATTTAGTCTAGTTAGATTTCTTAGCTCAAATTATTCCTCTTTGGTTTTCTTAGGAGACCTTAGAGCGGCCAATGGAGCCGTTAAACTCATCAGGGTGGTTCATTCCAAACGGCTTGGGTTATTAGACAACCCCGGACCGGTTCCACTCTCTTAGTTAACGGATGGTCATTTTTGCCCGTCAACAAGTTTTTGACGCTACCCTTTCACTCTGGTTTGAGCTCCTCCTGTCCTCTTTGCCCTCAACTTCCATCATTTCTTCATGTATTTTGAAGTGCCACTATGTATGGTTGGTCCTGCGCTCGTTGAGAAACCCCTTGCACTCTCCCTTCATGTTCTTTATCTAGTTTCTTGAGGCATTTTCTATGCCTCGTCTCAGGGGAAAATAGAAGAGGGTAGTGAACTGGTATGAAGCTAGAGGAAGGGCAGCATGCGAGCATGGATCTCCCCTGAAAATTGAGGTCACCTCCAACCTGAAGCTCATTGTTTCTCCCACTCCTTCTCATCCGACTCGAGAAATTACCTCAAACCTCTCCTCACTGTCGAATCCCTTTACCTGTCAAATCGAATGGTTCGACGGTCTAGGAAATTCACTCAGCTTCACTCCACATCCTCCCTCCCCACCTCACCTCTCTCCACCTCCTCCTTCCATCCCTCGCCACCCTCCTCCTTTGCCTCCCATCACCTCCACAACCCCCTTTAGCTCTCTCCTCTGACTCTCCACTTTCCCCTTTGCCCCCGTCAACCTGCTCCCAATGTGTAGAAAGAGAAGCTCTCGAGGAGTCCCTAGATGACCTCGATCATGGATCAGGGGATTTCAAGACCACCATCAACGATCTACAAAATAAGGAAATAGAGTGTTGGCGGTGCGTAGACCTCTTGATGACTTTCTTGCAGTTCCTCCAGCAAGCTATCTCAGTCAGATATGAGCTTGACAAAGAAAACTTGCATGTGCGTCAGGATTTCATGGGGCAAAGGACCCCGACATCAGTTAATTCCCTCTATTTTAGGTTTCCTATTTCTATGTTTTTAGTTAATTTATAGAGTAAGATTTTTGGCCATGCGAGGCCACCCAATTTCAGGAATTTTGGTCTTAGTAATTTTTGGTCTCAGTTTAGAATTTAGAAACTATGACCTGCGTGGCACTGTAGATCATCACATTCTATCACTCTGCAAGTTTTTCATGATTATTTTGAATTTTTGGCCATGTGGCAAGCATTGGTTTCCCATCAGGGAAATGCTTCCACGTCTGAATATGCTAGATAGATAGCTGTAATCTTCAGGATTTGAAGGATTTAATATAATTTCTAACTTACGAAAACAAAAATATGGAATTAGACAGCTAAACTAACTTGCATGCATAAAGGAGTTATGGGAAACATTTAGGAAGGTCTGAGATGGAGGGGGAAATGGATAGAGAAGAGAAAATTAAAGAGAAAGATCCCATTATGATGGATCAAGAAGAGATCTAGTAAATTATGCAGAAGGAAGGAATGACACGCAGTGGAAGACCCTACCAGTATAAGCTCAATAGGAAGAAAAGAGCAGTAGCCGAGAGGGAAGGCTTGGAAAGTGATGAAGAGGAGGTAGAGGATCTCCGCATTCTGGATCACATCGAAGAGATACTGTGTGCCACATATGAAAGAAATACTATAGGAACAAGATCTACTGAGGAATAAATTACCCCTGTCCATATCCAAATCAATATAGAACCTACAACCCCATGTATGATTAACACATTACCAAACAAATATTTGTTTAGAGAACAAGTGACTGATGGTCAGAGGAATCTAGGAGATCAGAATAGAAGTGAGGGTAAAAGTGGAATTACCAGTAGTAGTGTATGTAGTGGTACAAGTGGAAGTACCAGTAGCGACACTAGTGGGAGTTCAAGTTCGAACAATAGTACACAGATAGTAGTACCACGTAGAGTAGGTACAACAAATTCTACAATGATAGGTGTAGATTCAACAAAAGTATTACCAGATTTTCATGGGGATGGATCAGAAGACCCATAGAAGCACCTATTCATGTGTGAGCGAATATGGGAAGCAAAAAGAGTCACTGATAAGGCAACAAAAGTAGCATAGCTAGAAATAACATTCAGAAATTGTGCACTGGATTGGTATATGAATATAGCAATAAAAAATCCACAGGTTGCATCGGGAACAGTAGCAGAGATCAAGAAGGCATTGATCACAGAGTTTTAGAGGCCAAAATTAGAGGATCATTTTATGAATGAGATGATTGAGGTTAGACAAAAATCAAGAGAGTTTGTATGGGACATCGATCAAAAGTTCAAGACATTGAAAGGTAAACTAAAGTATCCCATTTCTAACATGTAACATAGACAGTTGTTTATAAACTATTTGTTACCACACTTCAAATATCCATTGAGACAACATAAATTTCAAACCTAGGTAGAGGAACTTCAAGCAATGATGTAGTTAAAAGAGAATGAGTATAAGCAGATAGATCCAACTATAGAAGAGCTGAAGGAAGACCTAAATAACTTGACAATGCAATTAAATAAGAATAAAAGTATGGAGAAGAGAGAAGCAATGTGGTGTACCCTGTGCAGATCTGAGGGACATCACAAGAATGAGTGTCCAACATTTGCGCAGTACTTGGGAGTAGGACTTAAAAATCCACTATCGATAGGAGGGCCATGGTGTGAAATATGAAAGACACATGGGCATGATCTATATCATTTCTCTATGATGCATAAGTACAAGATAGAACCAAAGAGCACTTTTTGTAACTTTTGTAAGTCAGTAAGACATGAAGAAAAAAATTATAGAATTCTGGAGTTAATGAAGGAAAGAACCTTAGATGCATATATGATGTAGGCTGAGTTTATGGCAGGACAGACTGCACCAAAGTTTGGAAATGCGCAACAATTTCAAGCAATTCCATAGTTTTAGCAACCGCCGTAGTATAATCAAGAATCACAATATCATCAAAAGAACATGGATCCACAGGGAAACATAGGAGGATTTAGAGGTAGAGGAAGAGGAGGAATGGGTAGAGGTAGAGGTCCTATTATCTACCATAACTATCAACAACAAGGACATTATGCCATATATTTTCCTCAACCAACAACAACATTGATCCATGATTTTTATATCGAGTGACTTATAAAGAAAGGAATTAAATGAGCATAAATTAAAGTGCACCATTAAAGAAGGAAATGCTCAATAATGAAGAGACATAAGCATCAAATCTAAACAAAAAAAACTTGATAACGGATTTCGTCCCTGGTGGACTACATCTTCGGGTCCTGCTCTCAAATGGGTAGGCCTTTTTATTAACTTAACAAAAGAATTTGGTAAAATACATAAGTATAACTCATTTTGAAATCAAGCTGCAGAATTTTTGCTTAGATCAAAAAACATACAACACCATTGAATTCGTGGTGTCGAATTACCCAAAAATTTCTATATCCACGCTTTGATCCGACCCTAGCACTCCCAGACCTAAGAGAAACTCTATCTCGGTTTCCATGCCCTGCAACCTACAATAAATGCTGAGGAATTTGTCTCAAAAAGTGTGTCGGTCCGTACCCTCATGCACCTCCCTGGAACACTAGGCAGATTCACTTTTTAAGAAAAAAGGGTGAGCTTTGTAAACGATGGAGGTCATTGGGCTTATGGTTAGTGGAGCATATGTTAAGGCTTTGATAGAGGGTGAGGTCCCGGGGTCGAGACTGCGGGCCTCCCCTTTTGGATTGTTTGTTGTAACATATACATATATTTGAAATGGTTTGTTCCACCAGACTTAGCAGTGGTTATATAAATCTGTTGACACTAGATTTGGCGGGGTTCCATTGGATTTGGAAGACCTGCCAAATAATATATATATATATATATATATATATATATATATTTCAATTTTCGTTCATGGGTTGTCATTGGGAATTTTCCCACTACCACGTGGCAACCCATGACTGGGCCACATCGTAGACAACCATTGGGCCATGTAAAACACTATAAAATCATCCTGCCAGGTCAAGATACAATATGCCAACTCATCCTTCCATGTCACTGTACGGTCTTCCACATGGCACAATTTTACTGGTCCACAAAATGACCCAGAAATGCCAAATATGAGTGACACGTGGTAGCCTCTGGTGCTGCCACATCACCATGTTGACATCATGCTAAAATCAACATGACATGTGTCACCTCCTGTGCATGCTGCATATGATGTATGGATGTTGACTTCATTTGTACTGATGTTGACGTCCACAGTACGAATGTTGACTCATCCCCTGCTAACTGGGTTAGTTTGAACAAACTTTGATTGTGAATATCTTTTGATATGTAACTCTGTTTTATGATCCATTTGTGTCGTTGGAAATATTGCGACACGCTTTTTGCAATGATGTCATTTTTACTGAGTTTTGAGATCTTTGAATTTTTTCCCTTTCTCTGTCTATTGAGGCCATTCTGAGCATCCTAAGTTTCTTCTGTGAGTTCTGAGTTGTCCTTAGTCTTCTCTGGATCCTTTTTGGATCATGCCTTCCCACTAAGATATTTCTAGATCACCAAAATATTTCATCAATCAACAGATAAGTGAGGGAATATTTCCCTCTACTTGTCCTTCTCAATCCACTTTTCCTTGATTGTATGTGTACCCTTTAAGCCTACTCGAAGATAATCAACATCACCCCTGTGTGAATTCCTCATCCTTCTGTCTAGGATGATATCTTCCTTTAACGCATCCAAGTACTCAGGAGAAAACTCATCAACTGAAGGTATTGAAACTTACTAATCCCGATCCATGATCATGGGAGGCTCAAAAAGTTTCAAGTTCTCTACAATTTCAACTGAGTAAATCTGCATATAAGATGGAAGATCCAGACGAAAAACATTGGTACAACTTTTATCCAAAATAGTGAAGGGTCCATAACAAATGGGCTTGATTTTCTTGCCATCACCCTTCGATATCTCCTTGTTGATGTGAATCCATACCTGGTCTCCAACCTGGAACTGATGATCAACCCTGTGTTTTTCATGCCAATCTTTATACTATGCTTGAATTTTCTCCAATTGTTCCCTGACTGCTTGGTGTACCTGCTGGATCCTTTGTATGAAATTACGGGCTCTATCCTCATTTATTTCTTCATTTGAATTGACATCTCTCCCATACATCAAGTCCAAAGTAAATATAGGTAGGTACCCAAAACACTTCTCAAAAGGCGAACTCTGAGTGGAGGAATGTAAGGCTCGGTTGTAAGCATGTTATACATAGGGTATAAGTTCATCCCATAACTTGGGATTCTTGTTGTAGTAGCCTTGAAGAAAAATTACCATTGTTTGGTTTGCAACCTCTGTTTGTCCATCATTCTATGGATGGAAAGTAGTTCTCCTCTTCAATTTGGTGTCCATCATTCTCCACAAGCTTGTCCAAAAATCCCCAAGGAATCGAGTATCTCGATCCAAGATAATGGATGTGGGTAACCCAAAGTGAATCCAAACATACTGAAATAAGAGATTAGCAGTATGCTTAGAATTGATCTTATTTTTACATGTCATCAATATAAACATATTTCTAAACCTATCCACTACAACATAAAAATAGTCATGACCCCCTTTCGACATTGGTAAACACCCTACAAAATCCATGGAGATACTTTCCCATGGATGGGATGGAACAAGAAGTGGTGAGTATAGCCCTAGTTTTCTATTAGTGGGTTTACAAGTAGAACAGATCACACACCCATTTACATATTTAGTTACAATTTCTTTCATTTGAGGTCAGTAACAAAACCTCTTCAAATGAGCCATAGTTTTTCCTACCCCGAAATTCCCAGACACAAGAGAAGTGTGAGCTTCTTGTATTACATGGACTCGTTCACTTGTAGGAATACATAGATTTCCAAGATGGTAGAGTATTTTTCCATAAAGAAAATAGTTCTCTACCTATGCACCATGGGTTAACTTTATCCAGGTGGATATTGGTGGCCACCCACCTTTTCCAATTGGCTCAAAACAATTTTCTGGCAATTTTGGCAATTTACTATTTTTAGCAGTTTTTAACTTTCGGGGCCATTTTGAGGGCCTAAATGAAGGTTTTTAGGGATCAATATTGAGCCCCCAAAATGAATCTCCTCAAATATACCTTTCCAATAGGCTATCATATTCCTAAAACGGAGATCGTATGCAAAAGTTACGACCCTGAGAAGTTGATGTACTAACTTATCCAAATGGGGCCCACATGACTTTTGGCGTTTCATCTCCTAGGGTTAGGTTTTTAGATTTCTAGGGTTGTTGGCATTCCTTTTTATTGTAAAAATGCCTTCAGACCCTCATTTTAATCATCTTCTTGTGAATGATCGCATCCGTCACATCTCTTCTCAAAGATAAGCTGCCACCATTCCAAGAAGCTTGTTTTCGCTGCATTTTACAGTTTCAGCTTATTTCCTTATTGAATAGAAAACCAATTTGATTGTATCTCTGTTATTTTGTGTTAAGAACCTATTAATAATCTATAGTCATTTCTTTATGCTCATTAAATTCGGATCAGTGGTATTAGAGAAGGATACTCTTGATCGTTTTTCAATGCATGTCCCCGACGAGGTCTGAGTATAGCAAGTTGGGTCTTGAGCTTGTCTCTCTTGAGGAAAATATCTCTCACACACCCAAGAAATCCTCAATGGTGGAAGAAAATAAAAACGATGGAGCAGACGATCCTATAAATATGTTTCTTGAGAAATCTCTCACGTGACAGAGGGACGAAATGATGGAGAATTTTTCCCACATCCTTCAACGCCTGTCGATATCAATAGGTGCATATTCATCAAGAGGCCACTTTGGAACCACCTTGCCTTTCAAGGTACAAGTTAATTTTGATATTTGTGTATTTGAAGGACAGATAGATGCAGAAGCCCTAGACAAATGGTTAAATCTGCTAGAAGGTTATTTCTATGTTCACCATTTTTCCGATAGGGAAACGATCACCTTCACACTCCTTAAAGCTCTCCCCCATGTCAAACATTGGTGGGAAACTTACTAGGAGAAAATTTCCATAGAGGAGTCTGGAATATATGGGGTCGAGTCCACTTGGGATTTTTTTTTGGATGTGGTAAAGGAACATTACTACCCTGTTGGCAACTATGAGGACCAGTACATGAGATGGACCACACTGCGGTAAGAGAGGGGCCAAGTAGTTCTAGAGTTCACCAATACCTTCCATACCTTGGGCACCAAGTTGGGTATCAAAGACTCCGAATGACATTTGGTTTTGAAATACCGTGGGGCTCTACAAAGATACATTCAGATTGAAATGGATTTTTTGGACATCTCATCACTTGGTGTTTCCTATCGATATGTTGTTAAAATCGAGCAAAAATTTAAGCACCAGAACAAATGGGAGTTCAGGTCTGCAAATCAGCAACAACTAATGTATAACAAAGATGACCTAAAAAACAATCTCCTGAAAACCAGTCTAAGCCACAGGAAAAGAAGGGTCACAGGAAGACAAAGAAGGACACCGGAAAATGGTGCGATTTCCACAAAAGCCCCTAGCACAACACAGATGAATGTCGCTCAAAAAATTCATTGGTGGCTGATATCAAAGACAAAGAGATGAACCCTGATTCATAATTTGATTATGAAAATACTGGTAAAAGACAGATCATCGACGTAGACCCCACTACTATTATCGCGACTGCAACAATTCAACCAAAAGAACCAATGGATCCCGAAGAGGAGGAGCACCTTTTTCATTCACAGATGTGGGTGAAGGGGACCCCACTGCATTTTATTTTTGATAGCGAAAGCTAGAAGAACCTCATCTTAGTAGAGGTTGTCAAACAGTTGGGATTGTCGACAACACCACACCTACAACCATACAACATCAGGTGGTTTCGCCAAGGACGAGATCTTTGTGTGATCCAGTAGTGTCGATTGTCATAGGACATCCAACCCTTCAAGGATGAAGTATTATGTGATGTTTCCCCACTGTATGTCTAGGATGTTCTCTTGGGCCAACCATATATGTGGAAGCGCCATGATGTTTATGAGTCTCGACCCTGCAGTGTCATTGTTTCTCTAGGTAGTCATCTCTACAAAATACCAGAGGTAGTTATGACTACTATTCCACCTAAAAAGTTCCGCAAGGTAGTATCTCATACTACAAAATTCAGCTTCTTCACAATCTGTTCAAAAGGTGAACAAAAGGATACTGCAACCACTATAGCCTCGGCCCAAGCACCTTCTATCCAACAGAAGCAGGTCGACAAGATTGTAGCAAAGTGTAAATATTCCTTCTGCACAAAATAATCTCATGTATCCAGATTCGTTAAAAAGTTCCAACCCTTCCAACCACATGCTCATGATATCC
The DNA here is from genome assembly GCA_000966675.3 of Picea glauca. NCBI lineage: Eukaryota > Viridiplantae > Streptophyta > Pinopsida > Pinales > Pinaceae > Picea > Picea glauca. Next base: position 49,254 of record JZKD02S1832198.1, on the reverse strand, counting down.
TTCCACAAATCGAGTAGTGCTACATCTCCAGCAAGGCAAGAAGCTCACCAAGATTCAGATTCAACAAATGCTTTGTCCTCTCCCCTGGGCACTCAACGCAATGGAGAACATTTCTTCCTAAAGAGGGAGGATTGATCCAAGTGGATATTGGTGGCCATCCACCTTTTCCAACTGGCTCAAAATAGTTTTCTGGCAATTTTGGCAATTTACTATTTTTAGCAGTTTTTAACTTTCGGGGCCATTTTGAGGGATAAATGAAGGTTTTTTGGGATCAATATTCTCAATGATATTCAAAGGTATGATTGAGACCCCAAAATGAATCTCCTCGATGATACCTTTCCAATAGGCTATCATATACCTTTCCCGGGAAGTTGATGTACTAAATTACCCAAACGGGGCCCACATAACTTTTGGCACTTCATATCCTAGGGTTAGGTTTTTGGAAGTCTAGGGTTGTTGTAATTCATGTTTATTGTAAAAATTCCTTCAGAGCCTCATTGTAATCATCTTCTTGCGAATGAGCATAGACGTCACATCTCTTCTTAGAGATAAGTCGCCACCATTCTAGCAAGCTTGTTTCCGTTGCATTTTACAATTTCATCTTATTTCCTTATTGAATAGAAAACCAGTTTTACTATATCTCTGTTATTTTGATTTAAGCACTTGTTAATAATCTGTAATCATTTCATTTTGCTCATAAAATATGGATCATAAATTCTCATATGCTTCCTTAAAATATTCATCAATGGCATATTGTTCCACATAGCTATCATGAGATAAATAAGTATTATTCAAAATAATAGAAGCAACAATAGGAGGTCTAGAAAGCATATCAACTACCTTGTTACTTGTACCCTTTTTGTAGTTGATTACCAAATGAAATTGTTGTTTAAAACCCATCCATCTCTAGTGTCGAGATTGTTGCAATTTGGTTTGTGCTTGGAGATACTGTAAGGGTTGGTGATCTGTATGTATGATTGTTTCCTTCCCTAACAAGTGGTGTTTCCATTTCTTTATGCTTTTAACTAATGCATACAAATCTTTATCATATGTAGGATAGTTAACAACAACATGGTTAAAATTTTCAGAGTGGTAAAAAATAGGACTACGATATTGCATCAATATTGCAGCCATGGCATATATGTTGGCATATGTCTAGATCTCAAAGGGATGTTGAATATTCAACAGTGCTAATGTTGGTGCGGTACTGATATTTTTCTTCAAAGTGTCGAAATCTTTTTGTTTCTTTCCTCCCCACTGAAAAACTTTCTTCACACTGGTTAAGGCATGCAAAGGAGATGCTATGAAGGATAAGTTTGAAATGAACCTCCTCCAATACTGGACTACACCTAATAAGATTTGTATCTTTTTTACACTTTTGGGCTCAGGCCAATTTACAATTACATCAATCTTGGAAGGACAAATTTTCAATTGTCCTCCTACAATATGACCTAAGTACACAAGTGCAATCTTGCCAAATTCACATTTAGACAATTTTACATACAACGTTTCCCTTTGCAAAGTATCTAATACTTTCTTTACATGCCTCACATGTTCATCCCAAGTCCCACTAAAAATAACAATGGTGTCTAAATATACAATCACAAAATCATCTAGAAAAGGCTTGAATACATCATTCATCACACACATGAAAATTGTCGGAGAATTACAAAGCCAAAATGACATAACTAACCACTCAAACAATCCATGTTTGGTTTTAAAGGAAGTCTTCCATGGATCATGTTCTGCAACCCTGATCTGATGGTATCCATTGCGCAAATCCAACTTAGTGAAATAAACAACATTATTTAACTGATCAAGTAAATCATCTATATGAGGAAGAGGGTATTGATTTTTCACCGTGATTTTATTTAAGGCCCGGTAATTGACACACATTCACCATGTTCCATCTTTCTTTGACAACATCACAATCGAAGAACCAGAAGGATATGAATTGGGCCTGATGAACCCTTGATCCAATAAGCCTTGTACCTGCTTCTTGATCTATGTCATCTCCACAACTGACATCATGTACATTCTCACATTAGGAAGAGGAAAACCATGTTTAAGATGTATATCATGTTGGATTTCCCTCTTAGGAGGTAATCCATCTGGTTGCTAGAAAATATCATCATACTTAGAAACAATATCAATTAATTATTTATTATGAGAAGGATTGCATCCTTGGAAAGTGTCAGATGTTCCAACATATTTCTCTCTTACGACCATGAGTACATATCTCTTATTAGTGTTTATGAGTCTCTTCATTTTTCCTTCACTAACAAGTGTTGTGTTTATCCTCATGCTATGATATCTAAGAATATATTCCACTCCCCCCTTAGTAAGGTGGTATTTTTTCGCATGACGAAAGAAGACTACTTTTCTATCATAAAGATAAGGACTCCCAAACACTATGCCACATATATGAAGGGGTACAACATCCAAATCCAGTTCATCAATCAACTTTGAAGCTATAGAAAATCTGACCCTACATTGTTTGGTGACATTAAGTTTTTCTTTATCACATACCCAACCAAGAGGATAAGTATTTGGATGTGGTTTCATTTCAAGACCCATCTTTTTGACAAGTGCTTCAGATATTAAGTTTACTTGGGAACCCAGATCAAATAATGTATCTATCTTAGTGTGTTTAGATACAACTCTTATGTGAAATAATTAATTCCTCTTTCATTCATCATCATGAGATTCATTATTGGAATTTGAACTAGCATGAAGGGAATCTTTACCTTGTACTCCAACCGCTCCGATATTTCCTTTGTCTCCTGGAACGAAACAAAAATCTTGTTTCACTATAGTAATGGTTTTTGTCTTCCCCCTTCCACCAAATTGTCTCGGTCTCTTCTCTGGATGTAGTTTCCAACAATGCTCATCATCATGACCACTTTTCTTGCAATGAGTGCAAGACAGATTTCCTCCCTCTCTCTTCATTGTGGCAGTCTTCTTGTCCTTCCTTTTAAACTTCTTAAATGACTTATGTGGGATATTGGAAGGTTTCTTTGTGGGATCTTCTTGAACATGTTTTCCCCTATTCTCAAGGTGAATGGCTTGCACACAAACTTCTTCAAGACTGGTGGGGTTAAACAAGAGAAAAGTATGAAGAATATAACTGTGAAGTGCGCCAATATACTTCATTAAAGTTTCATAAGAATCCAAAGGAATGTTTAATGCAAGAGATTTATTCCTAAAAAATTCCATGAAACTTTGTACAGTTTGACCTTTACTTTGCCTTAAATTTTGTCATTCCATCATTTATTTATGTAAATAACCCAATGGATAAAATTTCTTCCTTATCACCGATTTAAATTCCGACCATGAGGAAAGAAGATTACCAAATCTTACTTCTATCTTGAAGTTTTCTCTCCCACCCTACGAGAGTGGTGCCTTCCAACCAAAGAGATGCCAGTTGCACTTTAACTTCCTCTTCATCAATATGTTGAACAAGAAAATATACTTCAACCTGTCGGATCCAATTATCTAGCTTTTCAGGATTAGCATCTCCATTAAACATAGGTAAAACAAATTTTACATCAAACTTTAATAATGGTTTCTTAAAAGAGGATTTATGGCTAGAATGATGAGAATGATGAGAATGATGAGAGGAAGAATAACTAGAACTTGATGGTGAAGATGGAGGCTCGGGAGGGTCTCCTCCATCCCCTTGATTTATTGAAGCATCATCATCAATATGTGCTTCATTTTTCTTCCCTTTCTTCTTCATCCTCTTCTCGTATTCTCCATACATTCATTCGACCATTTTTGACATGCAATAAAAGACCATATGAAAGTTTTTCTCATGTTCATCACGCTTGTCCTCTTCTACCATTCTCTTCCTTCAAGATGCACGACCAACTTCGGGATTGAAAGTATTAAGACTGACTTCACCCTGCTTATGCTTGTCTCTAGTAAGCATTCACACTCAACAATTCATTTCAAAGACAAATTCTCCGATACCAACATGATCCAGGATCTTTTCCTCGAGTGAATTATAAAGAGTTACATTAAATGAACATAAATTAAAGTGCACCATTAAAGAAGGAAAAGCTCAATAATGAAGAGACATAAGCATCAAATCTGAACACAAAAAACTTGATAATGGAGTTCATCCCTGGTGGACTACATCTTCGAGTCCTACTCTCAAATGGGTAGGCCTTTTTATTAACTCAACAAAAGAATTTGGAAAAATACATAAGTATAACTCATTCTAAAATCAAGCTGAAGAACTTTTGGTCAGATCAGAAAACAGAAAACGCCATTGAATTTGTGGTGTCGAATTTCCCAAAAATAACTTTCTCCACACTTCGATCCGACTCTGGCACTCCCAAACCCAAGAGAAACTCTGTCTTGATTTTCATGCCCTGTAATTGTAATAAATGTTGAGGAATCTATCTCGAAAAGTGTGTCAATTCGTACCCTCACATGCCTCTATGGTACACTGGGCAGATTCACCTTTTAAGAAAAAAGGGTGAGCTTTGTAAATGACAGAGGTTTTTGGCCTTATGGTTAGTAGAGCATATGTTAAGGATTTGATAGAGGGGGAGGTCCCTAGGTCGAGCCCGCGAGCCTCCCCTTTTTCCTTGTTTGTTGTAACATATACATATATTTGAAATGGTTTGTTCTGCCAGAATTAGCAGTGGTTATTTAAATCTATTGACACCATATTTGGCGGGGTCCCGTCGGATTTGGCGAAACCGCCAAAACTTTTATATATATTTTTTTGAATTTTCGTTCATGGGTTTTCATTGGGCATTTACCCACTGCCATGTAGCATCCCATGATTGGGCCATGTGGCAGCCAAAAATTGGGCCACATCAACCATTGTACAATTTCCCTACCACATTAGTGTATTTTTTGCCAACTCAGCCTGCCACATCAGCCGCCATGTCACTGTATGATTTTCCATGTGGTTGTATGGCCTACCACATGGCGTAATTTTACCGATCCACAAAATGACTGAGAAATTCCAAATATGAGTGACATGTGGCATCCTCTGGTGCTGCCATGTCACCATTATGATGTCATTCTAACATCATCATGACACGTGTCACCTATTTCACATGCCACGTATCTTGTATGGATGTTGACATCATCCATACTGATTATGATGTCAGTAGTACGGATGCTGACTCATCCCCCTACTGACTGGGCTAGTTTGACCAAACTTTGACTACAAATATCTTTCGATCCATAACTTCGTCTGATGAGCCATTTGCATCATTGGAAATCTTGCGACACACTCTTTGTGATGATGCCATTTTTATTGAGTTTTGAGAAATTTGAATTTTTTCCCTTTCTCTGTCTGTTGAGGCCATTCTGAGCGTCCTGAGTTTCTTTTGCAAGTTCTGAGTTGTCCTTAGTATTCTATGGATCCTTTTTGGATCAAACATGTATGTACTATTTCACAACAGATCACATGACATAAGAGTCCCTGAAGTTAATGACGAATATCTAGGAGAAGAGGAATCCTAATAATCATAATGTTCAGTGGATTGTTGCAGAAATAAGGGATCCTGGGAGGAGCATCAACATAGTGACTAGAGAGGGATTGAAGATAGGAGAATATTTACAAGATTAGAAGAAGGAATCTCAGTGTTGGATTTAGAAGAACACTTGACCACAACAACAGTTTGATGTAAAGAAGGAGAAGGGAACTTTCAAAGAAGCAAAGAAGGAGTTCCTGAAGGAGAATGAAGCCTCCACACAAAACACTGCGCCGAGGTATGCTACTCCTATTTTTTGTATGTCTTAGTCTTTGTATCATTCTTACAAAGGAGAGAAAATAGAGAAAGTAAGTAACTTAAAAAAATTCCTGAAATCTTGCTTTAAATTACTCAATGATAAGAATACGATGGATTTGTTTAAAAGTATGCTAGAGATATATAACATAGAATAAGGGCTAGGAACAGAACCAAAGAAGATCAATCAGGTCCATAGAAAAAAAAGAAATAGGGGTAAAATCATGAAGATGGGTAACACTTTTGCTTGTTTTATGACAAAAAAAACTGTATTTTCACAAGTTCTTCAACTTCCGTCATACAAAAATATTTTTTTTATTTATAATTTCACTTTACAGTAAAAACAAAACTTGTGAATAATTTTGTTATATTTCTAATGACTATTTTTCAATTTTTTTTTTATCAAGATTTGATATGTCAATTTGACAATTGTTTAAC
>JZKD02S1832198.1:11356-29126 GCA_000966675.3 Picea glauca | reverse complement strand
AAAAGGTATGAACACTATTCATTTCTCTTAAGTTTATTCAATAGTTAGATCTAGGGAAAGAGAAGTATTCTGTTACGGTTTGTTCCAGATCCAGGTGGATCTTGGGGAGATTGGTTTGTGTCCGCACTCATGAATTTATCCATAAAAAATAAGAATTGAGACAAGCCTCCCCAAGTAGTAGAAGATGGAATAGGGATCTGTAAACAACACAACTAAGAACTAAATCTAGGATTCAATGTGTTCACATTTATACAAAATTATAAATGTTGTTGATCTCTTATTCAAAAGATTGGAGATTGAACAACTAAAGTGCTCATCTGTGAATATTAGATAACACATACATGATTCAACCCATCCAAATTTAAACTTATAGAATCAAGTCCCCTATTTACTGGAGATTCATTTAACATATCTCCAAACTACAATTAATGAAAATAACAACTCGATTATTTCTATAGATACAATGATATCTAAATCTAGAATTAGAAGTAACTATCCTAAAATGCGTAAAAAATTTACGAAATAGAACACATACCAATCTGTTGTTCGGGTTATCATTCTAAATGACCTTCTTCCAACCATCACGATGAAATTTTGCATACTCCTTAACATCTTCTACTGACATGGTATCTAACTATGCATCTATTTTATAAACAAATATGGCCCGGGAATTGGCTTCCGCTCACTAACGGTTCATGCCAACATCAACAACATAAAAAATCACTTCCAAATTTTCTCCGATTGCATTCCCAGCCTCTTTTCCATCATATGATGTAGCTCACAATTTTGAATGTCAAGCAAGTTCCCTTATTGTGAGTGGTACTAAAGGTTGCGAAGGCCTCGACAATGTCTCATTTCGATATGCCCCTTTGCAATCATATGTTCGTCCTTTACTAGTCCCATAATAATCAGACGGTAGACTAGTATAATCAGGGTGCATGTGCATGAAAAAATATGAATAAAAGTGTCTTGCAAAATAGTGTGGAACCTCATCATTCCATGACAATTTCGCATATGCCTCCAAAAATCTGTTATACAGATGTCCTGCAATGTCGGGGTGCTTAAAATATTGTATATTCAACATCTTCCACTTTGGCCCATCTTTGAAGTTGAACATCAAAACTGCATCTTATTTTGAAACTTTATTTTTTACTGCCTCCCATTTGTCAGGGCCCCTCACCTCTAAATTTCGTCACCTCATTAGATCGACAAAACTATCAGTGGTTGTCCCCATCTTTTGATATACGTCCATAAATTTTTACAATGAATGCAAAATGATTTGCAAGATTTTTTTACTCTCCTGAGGGAGTTCCAAGACCACCAAATCATTTTCCAACCTCCTTTTAACACCTGAGCATTGCTCAAGGGTCATTTCTTCAGTAATCCCTTCCCAGGGAAGTTCATCACCAACATTTGAAGGATAAGTGGACGCAAGCGTGTAATCTTTTGTTTTTGATAACGCGGCCTCTTAAATTCCCCTTCACCGTCTTCAACAACATAAGAATCTTCATGAGAACCACACTCTCTTTCACTGTCGTCCCTTGCTATAAAATCATTGTCTACACACACATTTGAAAGTAATTACAACATTTAACTTGACATAAATTTAAATACACAAAAATACAACAAAAATAAACAAAATCAAAGAAAATTACCAGAAATATTCTCTTGTCCTGAGGTATTTCCTACATTCTCAGGTGTAGGAGTATCAATGTGCAACCTATCTAACAAGGATGCATCCATAGCACTTTCTTGAGCACATTCTGTAGTTGATATATTCACAGACTCGTTTGAAAATCTCCTATGAAGAGATTGTTGTTGGTCACTCAAAAACTCAGTCGAAGAAGGAGTTCCTCTTCTTCCTTCTTGGGAGAGCCTAGAGCGTTTGCGAGGAATGTTTAGAGAATCTTGTGTCGACATATCTCCTCAATATCTATCCTTTAGAAATTCATGAAAAGTTAAACACAAAACAAGTATGAGTTAATATATCCAACATTGACCAACAAAAATTATGAAGAAAGAAAAAAAAAAAAGACAAAATTAATAGAAATGTTCTTTATGTTAGACACAATTATAATAGGGTGATGCATAACTCCACTACCCATGCCCATTCCAAATATATTTTGGTTCCTTAATATTAGCACAAATATACTTGGTAAATACACCAATAGTACATGGGTCAAAGACTGGTAACAGAGTAGCGGTTATCTATATGGGCAATCAGATTTCATGCATCCAACAAGTATGGAGCACAATCCATGAAAATCAACAAATAACTTTATGCCATGTTTGGTTGGATGGAAGAAATCTCCCATCTACAAAGAAATGGAACTGAGTATCAACAAGATTTTATTAAACTTGGAGGGGGCATTAATAGAGAAAATGTATTATATGATTGAAAGTTGTTGGAATTATGTTTATGACGAACCTTTTTATATACTAAACGTTTGTGATTAGATGATTTGGCGCTACTAAAAATTCATTTATATGTGGTTATAAAGTGTTGTTTATATGCTTACTGGCCTTCTTCCAGTGACCTCGTCGATATAGGGGCTGATAATGGCCTCTGAATCATTTTGGTAGATCCATCCTGTCAGAAACCCTGGGGACAACCAGGACATGGCTAGGTGATTCCAATGCTTGTGAAAATACAAAGGGTAATACATCACCATCTTCAACTAGTATCTTATCCAAAGGTTAATATATGCTCATCTTCAACTAAATGCTTATGTAAATACAAAGGGTAATAGATCGTTAATAAGGGTCAATGATCTATTAGCTCAAATGCTTGTGTAAATGAGGCTTTGACATGAAATATTGATGTTGTTTATCAATTTCTCTATCAATGCAAAGCGATTGTTACATATTTCGGTGAATCTATTCTGGAGGTTGAGGGAATGAATTCAGTGAATAAACTTCCTATGTTTGAAAGTTTCTTTCTATTTATAATATTTTTATAATGGATATCATTGTTTTTGAGTTTCCTAGTAGCCTTGTAACACCCCGAGAATCAAACCTTCATACAGTTTGACTTCTGCAAGTTCTTGGCAAATAAAATGTGTTATCATTGAAATTTCATCCGCAAATGGTTACAGGAATCCAGCATCTCCAAAACACCTATTAGTTCATTCATGGCCCCAAAAAAATGAATTTCCAAAGGGGAAAACTATACAACTGGATATAAAATCAACATGCGCTCAAAATACAAAGGAAGCGCATGCACGTGGGCTAGTCAAAAAACACCGGAAAAGCGCATATGCCTCCAATGCACGTTTGTGTACACAAAAAGCCGCGGACACCTAAGAACGGTGCATTTATGATTCTAGTTAGCCTCCCACCCACTTCTAGTTCAGCTCCTAGGCCGATTTAACCCTCAAATTTGAACTGAATCCAAGTGGGGGGCTGGTCAAAGACCTAAGGGTGCCCTAGAAGCCCCCTTGTTCACACTAAAGATCGGTTGGATAATGCTGCAAATATTTACTATAAAAAGAGGCCATGGGTGCACTATATTTTTAAGAATCTATTTGTATTCTTATGTTGCCTCTATTCTTCTACAATGAACCTCTTTCCTTCTTGGAGCATACTAGCATCATTTCATTGATTTATTCACCTCACCTATTGGGGGAATGAGCTTTGGATTTCTTCACCATTTCCTTTCTAGTTTTCTAATTGTAAGAATATCTCTCTCATAGGTGATTCAAGAGCCGTCCCTTGGAGGAAGAGGGGACCCATAAGTCTCCCTTTCTCTTTGGTGTTTTCCCACTAATACAATCTATTCATTGGTGGCATGAATATTGATCAATTGTTTGGTTGATTTTGGTTCTAATTTTCGTATGCACTTTAGTTTTGTTTCTTTAGTTGTTATTAGCTAAGTTGTTTATTTATTTCTTGTGCTTGATGTGTCTAACTCTTGCACTAACTTCTGTCATGTTCATCTAACCCAACTGGACTTGCAAGTGTCCCTCTTTTGCTCATTCAAGTGACGAAAAGGATACAAGAGATCAGTGGCCGTACAGAGGAAGGTATCAATTTCCTACCTAATTGGGTTGTTTGAGCACTTATTTTTATTTATTTAACTTGCAGGGATCATAACTAGCGCAAGAATGCCTGCAAAAATCCAAATTCAGAGATGGAATAAAAGAATTTCATACAAAATTTTCGTCCTGACCGCATATCAGAACGTGCGCAGATTTTTCAGCACACAGTCATGTCTTCTGAGCACGTGCGCCAACAACACTGTTTTTATTAGCTCATTGTGCACACTGTGAGCCAACAAGTCATTGTTTATTTGCACATTGGCGCCACATGCACCTCTGTCTACTCTGTGACCCGCACACTTGTCCATAAATTCAACATTGTATGGATTTGTTGTGATATTTTGGAGGCCCCTAGCCTTCTAAGTCTTGATTCTATGCAATTTGTAATATGCACCACACTTCGATTCCCTCTCCACATGAAGGGTTGTCAAAACATAGGCACTTGGGAGGTTAAAATCCATATTTCTCCTCTTTTTCCTTTCATTTTTCCACTTGGATGGCTTACTTTGATTGTAAAATTTAAGTTGGAATAATTCACTATCACATATATAAACACTTGCATTGGGACCAGAAATCAAACTTCAATCATTGAATATGCTCTTGTCTCACACCATAGAGCAATCTTGAGAATCAAAAAAATGATTGAGGGAAGATTTCATCTCCCTTAAAGACAAAAATCTTTAGGAGAGGACAAAAGCCCCCCTAGGGCTCCTCTCAGTTTCTTTTTCAAGCATCTTAAATTTGTAAGGGCCCAAACATGCCCACATCCTACAAAATAGGATAGTTTTGAAGCTACTTTCTTAGTTTACATCACTAGGGGAGTTTAAAGATTATTGTAATGGGCCCATACATGCCCACATGTTCACAATCTAGGATAGTCTTTTGAATCTTTCTTAGATTAAATCACATTAGGGAGTTTAGAGGATTGGTAAGGACCCACATGTCCACATGCTAGTTCTCTAGGGACTTTAAAATTTCACAAGGTTGTACCAATGGAATCTACTAAGATAGGTAATCAAGACTTGTAAGGACCACATGAAGTCCACATGCTGTAAGGTGACACCTGACGTATTTAAAATTTGACACATTTTATCACTTGCTCACACACAGTCACTACTCTCTCACATAGTTCCATCTCGAATTGTGGAGGTTGAAGTAAGTTTCCCCCAAAGGGATTCCGAAATGCCCCACCCTTTTCTTAAGGAACTATCCACTCCCACTTAATTTCAAAGATATTGGTTCACACCCCCAATATCTCAAACAACCACATCTAAAATTTTCTAAAAAGTCATTAAGTTTGCCTCCACAGGAGGTGCCTAAAGAATTTTTTTAGTCTAGGTATGATTTTGGGGATAGGTATCCAAATAAATCCCCGTTATCTAGTTCTCACATCTTCAAATATTATAAGTTGACAAATAGGGAACTTTAAAATTCTCCAAGTCAAGTGTTCGTAACACCATAAGGCAAGGAGATACCCATGAAGGATCAAAGGCCGAGGTCTGGTTGTTCTATGTGTCCCCCCTTGAGGCACCCACCTCTTGGACATAATCCAGCCTGTGACCCATTTCTGAGGCCGAAAATCTAAATGTCACACTTTGACCGAGGTACCTAGTGACCAAATTTTAGGACATCTACCCAAGTGGCAATTGTGGGCTGCAATTGCACCTTGATTGGATTTTGTGTGGCTATTGGAAAATATCACCAGCTCTTTCGGGATATGGACCCTCTACCCCTCATTATAACTAATTTTTTCATCCTTCACTAGTTCCTCTTCTGGTGGCTTCAGACCCCACTTTTGAATGCTTGGAAGGTCTAGTGCTATTTGAGAGGAATGACACTATGTCTTTTTAGGACACGAGATTGTTTTTGTCTTTGTTCTCCCACACAAACAAAATCCACCTACCCACATGTATGCTTCTTTTCTATTGATTTATGTATGATTCTCTTGTGATTACATACGATTGTAAGATATATTGTGAAGTTCCAAGTTATACAAAGTCTCTTGTTTATTTATTTCTCTCATCACCATTTGCACACATCTGCTTTTTTATTCGGAAATCATAGGGGACCCACCGAATCCCCGTCATTCCAGACGCTTGTTGAATCTCCCTCCTATTATAGGGGGAGATCCTAGTCTTGCCAACTCATCGGATCAACCCTCTCACACCCCTACTATCTTGGGATCAGTGTTGCTTGGTTCCAAGTTACTTGGGTCCAATTCCCAAGGACAACCATCCACTAGCTTTCCTTTACAAGGAGGCGGGGGGAAAACTTCTTCCCAAGGGGGAAGTACAACCCCACCTAATCCCCCTCAAGGTTCAGGTACACAAACCACTCATGCCATGGTTGGAACTAATCTTCCACCGCCACTCTAGATGTCATACTTGGCCTCCCTCAACATACTGAATCTGAGCAAGCTCACCAATGATCCTATATTGCATGACCCCACATGGCCTGCAATGCCTACTAAACTACCTTCAGACATTCCTAAGTTTGAAGGAAAGGCGGGAGAAGATCCTTCCAACCATGTCATGACCTTCCACCTATGGTTCTCTTAAAACAACATCATGGATGCATCCATCTGATTAAGGTTATTTCAACGCACACTCACGTCCCACATGACTTTTGAATCATTGACCAAAACTTTTTTGACCTTCTTTCAACTACCAATCCTCCATGACAATGGTATCGACCTGTTATCCAAGTTCAAACAAACCTCAGCCACACATATCACTGACCACATTCACGAATGGCATCGATGATGTGGTTTATGCAAAGAAGAAACCACCAAGCAACAATGCCTTGATTGGTTTCTCAGATCACTCGTCCCCCTCCTTGCCAAATATGTGGCCTCCACCTTTCCCCAGTATGAAAAGGAAGCCATCAGCAAGGCTCAACAATATGACTTCATTTACTCATATTCAAGATACTTATATATAGTACTACTTGACACCTTGAGACCCATACCATTCAACCAAGACAAACCTAGAATGTCTCACTCAGCAGATGGCTTGATTGGTACCACAACACACCACAATTTGTACGTCCAACCACCACCTATGTACGGTACACCCTAACATCCACCAATATATGGAGGACCTTCTTATTACCTTCCTCCCCCTTATCAGCCACCATACTCTACTTTACCCCCTCCACCCATGAGTGGACCCGCATCAACACCCATGATGTGCCCGACTGTTCAACCAAGTTCTAGTACTCCCTCTACCTCAGCTTACACCCTGAGAACTAGTGAAAGAACCGTGCCTTCCTATGTACCATACAGATCATTGCCACAAAATAATATTTACTTTCCATTTTATGGTCCTCCACAACCCATGGCTCCACCACAAGGATGACCACACGTTGGGGTTAACTTTGTTCAACCCTCTCCCATTCAACAATTTCAAAATTTTGAACAACTGAATATGGAAAATCCGGCCCATTATTTGAATAATGTCAAGAGTAAAAGAAAAAAGGAAACAATAATAATCCCAGACCAAGGGGAAACAACCCCCAACAAAACCAACCTGCTGGGGGAAACTAGAACCAGGGGAACCAGAACCCCCAAGGGGGAAATAACAACAAACACCAAGGGTGGAACAACAACAATAACCTACATACAAACTTTTCCTGTGCCCTGTGCGGTGAGTATGGCCATTATACTCACCATTTCCCCTAAATTTCCAACTTTAAATGGATGAAAGAATCCATGAACGGATGACGTCCCCCAACACCACCTACCCCTCAGTAGGCCCCATAATAGTATCTGCAACAACCACCCCTAGCGATGTTGAAAAACCCTATTCCACACCAAGGTGTGATGAATACCCAGCAAGAGATGCACCATGCCCCACCATAGATGGGACAGTACCAAAACCCTAGGACTCCCACAGATCACAACATCCTCCTCACTAACAAAGAAGAGATTCTGCTACAATCATGCAATCATCAATATAGCACACCCCCTGAATCTAATCCTACCACTTCAGCAGAAATTCCCATTACAACTGGACCACCTTTGATGATTCCATGCCCTGACATTGAACCACCCCTTTGGATTCCTCACATCCCATTACAACGGAATGTCAACAACCCTCAGGCTAGGGTGGCACACAATTACAATCTGTTTGATGACTTGGGACAATCTCCTACAACCATGTCTGTCTTGGAGGTCCTTCAAACTTGTCCCACTCAATGGAAGTCATTACTTTCCTCCTTGGGGGCAGTCGACCCTACTGAAACTAGACTCATCACATTTGATCTAGATAGTGGAGAACCCCGCCTCCCCGCTTTGGTAGCTTTCCAGATACTAGTCAAAAATTCAAAACATCACAGTTCATCGATGTATCATTGATGAAGGTGCCCCCACATGCATCATGTCCAAAAATGTATGGAAGAAACTCAGATCCCCTAAGTTAATACCATCTGCCATTACTTTGAGAGCTTATGATGGATGACCATCCTCTCCTGAAGGACTCTTTCAAAATGTCCTCGTTGAACTCAGGGGAAAGACCATCCTTATTAACATTGAGGTCATCGACGCCCCACTTGATTACAATATCTTGTTCGGATCATGTAGTTGCATGTACGTTATGAAGGAAGTATCCTCTTCTATGTTTCGAATGATTATGTTCCCCCACAATGGGAATATCATCACCATCGATCAAGTTTCACATTATGAGCCTAACCCTTCCTCCAACATAGATAACATCCTACCTTTTTTCCACACCAATTTCGATGCCTACCAGACTCGTCGAGATTGGTCCTGGAATTTTCAAAGATCCATCATTGTTAGGTACATACCACGGAGCACCCCCTCTCATATACTGCTCAGCTCAAGTATGTGTCATCTCTTCCAACGGAACTAACACTATACATACCATTCCTCCCACTGAGGCTTCTTCACTTCCTAATGTTTTGCTAGTCGCAAAACTCCCACCTCAGGAATCCCTTGATAACTCTCCAACACTACTTGTTCCTAATGTCCCTCTCCCCTAGAGTCACATCTCGGTTTGGGAGATAGTCCCCCAAGCCGTTACCCAAATCCCCTTCTTCTACCCCCCACTGGGCGTACAAGCTTTCCAGGTAGCCAAAACACTTAACCTCCCTAACATGGTGCTTTCCATCCCAGTTTGGTATCTACACCCAACTGAGATGTCCCTCAACCATCCCTCCCTCCCCAAACTAAGGGAACCCTAATGCAGATCCTGATCCTAACTCCAACAACACCAGAACCCCCCCCGCCCTCACCACTAGTCAGGACCACCTCTACAGCTGCGGGTAGAAGGAATAAGAAAGAGCCCACCTCTCCACTTCCCCCCCAAGTTCCACCTCCTTGTGCACTATGCAAGAAATAAGGACACCCCACCAATCGATGTCCCTCTCTCCCTGAGCTACGTAATTTAATTCAACTCCCTCAAGAAACCACACTGCTCGATGCTTCATCCATCACACCTAGTTCTACCACCACGTCCCCTGCTACAGGTAGAAAAGGGATGCAAACCAAATTTGCATGTGCCATCTGTTCAGAGTATGGCCATTATACCCACCATTGCCCTGCGCTACCTCAGTTTCAACAAACGCTAATGGTAGTACGCCAACAATTTCATCAAGAACCCCTCCATCCACATAGTCAAGCACCCATGTCACTGACATCCATTATGTCATGACCTCAATCAACGAATGGATGAGATGTCCTTTCTCTCTTTGTGAATCCCTTGATCATTTCACATACTAGTGTCCTACGATCATTGAATATAGTTGTTGACAAATGGCCCTTATTCAAAATCCTACACCCACCCCACTTCCAGTGACACCAGTGATTAACCCTACTCCATATTCAGATATTTTTCATATTATCTCTCTTGAGCCGGAGGCACTTCCCAGTCCTCCATGGTTTATGGATAGCCTATATGAGGATTTTCCCCCAAATCCTCCCAATTCTCCAGTTCATTTTTCCATAGAAATCTTATGCCCGACCAAAATATTTAACCCACAATATATCGATATTTGGTTTATGTCGAGCAAACCATCACAAACTCCTTGCACCACCCCCTTTACCTCTTCACCACTGGAAGACAATCACACGGTGACACTCTCCAATTTTACTCCCCTGGATCCCCTATATTCTCACCAGTTCCTCTACGATGAAGATATCCTCGAGGAATTAACTTGACCCGATTACCCATGGAATGCACTCCATCACAGAGTGCTCTTTCTCTCACAGGAAGCCTTTGTGCCTCCTAGCCATGACTCCATATATGCAATTGAAAATAAAGCTTTTGTTCCATCCGTGCATATAGACTGGTTCAACAACCCTATCCCTACCCCTGATGCTTTTGAAGAAGGCAACATGGCCAACATTTCCCTCACTGTCAAAATCAATATTTCCATCAAACCTGGAATTGTAGAAGAAATCACCATTGGCACCGCATGCTTTCTTGAAGAACTTACAACTTTCAAAGCTCTCTTCCAAGAATACCGGGACATTTTTTCCTAGTCATATACAGAGATGCTCGACCTCGATCCTTCTATTGTTGAACATCGTATAGACACATGGCCTGATATCACACCTATACAACATAAGCAACGCCCACTACACCCATCCAAAGCAGAGGCCATTAAAGCTGAAATTGAAAAATTATGTGCTAGAGGGTTCATATACCCCATCGCATATACGTCATGGGTCTCCAACCCCATCCCTATCAATAAAAAACAGGGCACTATTAGCATCTGCACTGACTTTCATGATCTCAATAATGCCTGTCCCAAAGACAACTTCCAAATTCCTTTCATCAACCAAATTATCGATGATTGTGCCGGCCATGAAGCCTTGTCCTTCATGGATGGTTTCTCTAGCTACAATCAAATTCAAATTCATCGAGCAGACAAGTACAAAATCACATTCAATACCCCATGGGGTACTTTTCCATATCGTGTCATGCCTTTTTGCCTCAAGAACGCCGGTGTGACATTCCAACGGGCCATGACATACATTTTTCATGATCTGGCTCATATCATCCTTGCATACTTGGATGACCTCACCACTTGATCCAAGAAACACACTCAACATCTAGATGACTTACGAGTCATGTTTCAAAGGTGTCGTCAGTACAATATCTGCTTGAACCCCCTCAAGTGTGTATTCTACATCACTGTTGGATGCCTCCTTGGTTTCATCATTTCCCAATGTGGCATCATCGTCGACCCCCTCAAGGTCCAAGCCATTATAGAAATTCCACCACCTCAGAATTTATGCCAACTACAGAGCCTACAAGGCAAAGCTAACTTTTTACGCCTCTTTTTCCCCGATTACACCACTCGTACATACAGTTTCCTTCGCTTGCTGCATCAAGATATCCAATTTCGATGGGATGAACATGCCCAAACCACTTTTGATGATTTAAAAGCGTCTCTCTCCAATGCCCCCTTGATTATTCCACTTGACTATGATCGCAACTACATCCTCTACTTATTGGCCTTAATCATCTAAGTAGCAGGAGTTATCGTCCAACTAGGGGATGATGGCCATGAGCATGTAATTTAATATATTAGTAAAAATATTTCAAGGCCACCCCTGAAGTACAATCATGAAGAGAAACTCACCCTTTTAGTTGTCCTCGTAGTCCAAAAACCATGCCATTATATCCTGCTTCACACTACCAAAGTCATGGCAGATTCCAACCCCATGCAATACTTTCTCAGTCACCGAAAAATTAATGGAAAATTTTCTCGATGGATCGTCATCCTTTAGGAGTACGACCTCGAATTTTCAACTCCCAAGAGAAAGAAATCCCTCATCCTTGCTGAACTCATTACGGAATTTCCCTCAAATACTACTAGTTCACCTGTCAATATGGACTTCCCCGATGAACACCTCTTCTACATCCCCTTAGATGATCCCTAGTATGGTGACCTCCTCATCTACCTTCGCACATAGAAGTTTGGAACCCATCTCTCCCGGGGCGATTGTCTACATATTTCCATCAGCCCCCTCGATATCTCCTTATTGGTGACATCTTATATTGACACCATACTCTGTCGATGTTTGACCATCGATGAAGTTGATAGAGTTCTAAATGATTGCCATAGCAGCACTTGCGGTGGTCACCTCTCAGGGATTTCCACTACCCAGAAAATCATTCAAGCGGGCTACTTCTAGCCCACATTGTTTCAATACTATATCCATGCTATTAAATGGTGTGACAAATTCCAGCTTTATGCCCACAAAGCATGAGTGTCACCTGCTCCTCTACACCTAGTCATCACTGCCGGTCCCTTTTGCAAACAGAGCATTGACTTCATGACTTACAAACCTCCATCCAACAATGGACACAAGTACATTATTGTGGCATTCGATTACTTCACCAAGTGGGTCGAAGCCATGCCCACCTTCAACAACATCGTTGACAGTGCAGTGCATTTTTTCTTTAATCACATGATTTCCCACTTCAGAGTACCACTACAACTAGTCTCCGATCATGGAAAACACTTTGAGAATGAGATCTTCATTGAAGTTTCCTCAAATTTAGGATTCTCTCACAAGTTCTCCTCCCCCTACTACCCCCAATCCAATGAACAGGTAGAGGTGGTCAACAAGGTCCTCAAAACCATGTTGTAGTGTAATGTCAACAAACATAAAACCAATTGGCATCATATGTTGTTTTTCGCGCTATGGGCTTATCGCACGACAGTTAAAACTACCATTGGTTTTACACCATTTCACCTCATCCATAGGGTCAAAGCCACTCTCCCCATCGAGTGTGAAATTCCCACTTTACGCACCGTCATAGAGCTTTTACTTGACACTGCTCCAATGGAGTAGTGATTTCTGAACTTAGAGAAGCTAGATGAATACCATCAGTATTCATTACAAAACAATGAGGCAGGAAAAAAATGGTCGAAGGCCACCTTTGACCGCCATGTCAACCTTCGCTCATTTAATGAAAGAGACCTCATTCTTGCCTATGACATCGCTCACGATACCCTCGACCACGACAAATTCGAGTCCTTATGGCATGGACCTTATATCATCCAAAACTACCTCACTAAAGGTGCCTACATCCTGGCCTCCCCTGAAGGCCATCCTCTCAAAGAACGCATCAACGGGTTGTACCTAAAAAACATTTACACCTAGGCGTAGCCACTCTGTACTAGGTTTTTTCCTTTTGTACACATTTGTAGAGTTTTTAGTCTTCTTTTTTCCCCCATAGATTATGGATGATCTACCATTTGTGTTATTGACATATGAATCCTCCATCAACCTACCACATCGGTTACACTGACGGGGCTAGCCGATGGACACAAAATCTTTCTTCTGTCGCTTGGACCCTCTATTCCCCCTCATAGGAACTGCTCCAGTCCTGCGGCATATGTTTGGGCACATCAACCAATAACCAAGAAGAATACACAGTCATCATTGGCCTCCTTGCCGAGGTTAGTCACTTCCATATTCATCACCTTAGCGTCCTACTAGATTCCCATCTCGTCATCCTGTAGCTCAACAATGTGTACTGTGTTCGCGATCCCTGCCTCTTCCACAAATCCATGTAAGTTATACTTTTATCTTGACATTTTGATTCAATCACATTCACACATATTCCATGACAGTTCAATCAAATAGCAGATAATATGGATAACCTAGTGTTAGATTGACATTTATCACATCAAGACACCATTACACATACATAAATTATCAAAGTCTGTCACAACATATAGATTAGACATCCTAAAAATCACCACAAAACATCATCACAATGATCCCAAACATGTATATATATATATATCGATCAAAATGCCATCAATGTTTACAAAAAATAGTACAACACGTACATCGCTCATAGGCAGGTGAACCCCCTCATCCCTATAGGTACAAAATAGATGTCACACCACCCTATACAAGATGGGCTCACAAGCCTATATAAATACATATATATATATATATATACACATCAAGGGCACTCATTGTGCCTCTAGATCTCCACCACTTGGTCCTCTCTTTGGAGGAGGTGCCCCACCAGCTAGGGGTCCTCCAGGTCCTGGGGGAAACCACCCATTCATCATCGCCCCACTACCACTTCTCTACGGATCAGGGTCCACAACTTCTCCAGAAGGCCCATGCACTAATATAAGACTCCCTCATCCTAGATCTGAGTCCACATGCCCTTAGACACTCCTTGTAGCACCGCCTCCAATCGGCAACGAAAGTCCTCTAAAACTCCGCTGGCCTCTGCCGGAGGAGCGTGTGATGGCCCTGCACCAGGGTCATCATATCGTCATCTCCTCCCAACTCTCTCATCAACAGCTAGCCTTGCACCAACCTAGTCCCTCTGACATCTCTCTCTTGCCTGCGGCTCTCCCCACGGTGGTCTCTCAGGCCCTTGTCGAGCCGACACTCTAACCAAATATACCTCTCGTCCATGTGGCCCCACATATTCACAGACAACAAACAAATGATAACATTAACATCCATTCATACATAAAACATATTCTATACTATCCAAAACACAGAACATCAAATACATCAACATACCTATGTGATCCCAAACCTCTTCAGGAGGTAAGACCATGTCAAGATCCTGACGATAGTCCATCCCACCATATGGGTATCACAGGATGATCTGTGGCATCTGATGCCACACACATGCTAGCTCGATCGTAAATTAATGGCCTCCCTGTCCACCCTCATGTCATACCAAGATCGATTCCCACAGCATCAATCATGGCTCCCACACACCAGGCACATCTAACAAACCTCTCGAGCGCATCATAGGCACCCTCTCCAAGAACTAGGCCACCAAGATCGATCCAGAGGAAAAATCCTCTGAGTTAGCAGCCCAACACCTATTGAGTTTCCCCATCATCTTAGTGTGTAGCATAAATCCCCAGGCAAAATTCTCTCCACCGAGTGCCCTCTGCATGATCCTCAGCTGACCACCACTGATCCCCTGAGTAGCTAAGGATCCATAAACCCTCACAATCATCATTACAATGCAATGATGCATAAGGGCACCCATCGCCCCAATCTGCACCACCGAGCTTGACATAAATTCCTCTCCGAAACAATACATATGTTCCAGGTCATCCAACTGTCCATCCCCCGACACCAAGGGATCAGCAGGTAGGGCGCTTCCTAGAAACAGGAGCTTCTCCCCCCGCAAAATGAAGCACTGCAGATTAGTGCTCCACATAGATATCAAAAACTGCAGCAAGTACTCCTGTGCCCACAGCAGTGAGTAGTCGAAGAACTTTAGAAACCCACAGGTTGCCAAAGGTCCCCGCACACCCGTCTCCTCATCTGTCACTACCTCCTTGAGGTGCGCCTAGTCCATCTCCCTCCAGTGGACTGTAATCCTAAACTGATCGCTTGCATCCACATAAACAGTACTTGATCATACATCAAAAACCATAAAAATTCCAAATCTCAAAAAAGACAATTTTTTACACCTCCTCAGCTTTGCCTCATGTGCGTGGTTGTTTCCCCCACATGCATGCATAGGTGCATGCCTTTTCTTCACACATTTGCACATCAGTGCACAACCATTGAAGAAACATATGTGCATCAATGCGCACCTATCAGACACACAGGCATGCATTCATGCACACATGTTCGCTACACAGTTGTGCACACGTGTGCAACTGTCAAAGAAAAATCCGTGCATGAGTGCTTAGTTGTACTTCGAACAGGCGTGCATCTAATGCATGCATGTTTTCCTAATTTAGGCATACCCATACGTGAATTTCTTAATTAAATCCATGCACCCAAGTGTGGGAATCCTTCGATCGCCCACGCACTTGGGGGACCGCCCTCACAAAATATTCCAGTACAACCATCCGTACGACCTTGCCCAAAAAATTAAATCCTAACTACTACGCCGGAGGATGAGACCACTAACCTGGTTCTCAAAAATCCTAGATCGGCTAGCTCAAAATCTTAGAATCTCCAAATATCCTCTAAACACCTCTCGTCAACTCACTCTGGCAGTAGATACAAATGAGGTGGAATTATGGGCCCTACAGCTATATATAGTCCCTTTTGCCAAAATTCCATGCTCAATTACAGGAGCTTAGAGCATTTGTTTTCTGATCGATCTTCAGCCACAGGATTAGGATCCCACCACCTACATAGCCACATTCCTCAGGTCACCATCCATCCTCAGCCCCGAGGGAGCATTTTTCTCACATCACGCCCAGGTACGCATGCTCATGTTCAACATTATCAAATAACTGTTATATGTTCTTTATCTTCAGATATTGTTCATGTTAGGTATTTGGATTTTATGTGTGCAGTTACTTGTTCATCATGCATCGACGTAGCCCCTTCAGGTATATGATCGACACTGGCATGTAATCATTCCCTCTGAATATCAATTGCATCTCCTAGTCACACCCTTTGACATTTGCCTCTAGGAACCTTACAAATGGCTTTGCAGTATTATCACCTCCGCTACATTTCAAGTATTATCACCCGGTAGCATTCTCCCCCACATGAGTTGTCCCATTCATAGTCCCCTTTGGCACTTTAACACTTATGTTGCTTTCATCCCCTAGGGATGGGAGTCCTGATAGTCGTTTGCATGTTCTAGAATCATCCACATACTTCTTATCCTAATTATTCTAGCCTTCCCAATGGACTCCCAGGATCTCTCATCATGGTTTCACTTTGAATGCACCGCCGTAGTATCATTAAACCTTCCATTCCCTCCATAATCAGTTTTCCCATATGAAAATTTCCCTGCATTCATTTACCTCATACAGAAACCCACCCATGGGCCCCCCAACCTCTAACAGTTCTTCATCCACCTTGCACCCTCATAGGCCAAGCCATCTTGCACTAGGGAACCCATTTCTGTATCTGAACATTTATCCCACCTGATTCTTTATTCATTCGGTAATTGTACAAAACCTTTATTTCCAGCCTTTACATAGTTTTCATTGTCACCTTTAGTGACCTTCATTTCCCAAAAAAGAAACCCCTGTCACCCTTAGTTGGGGCATCCTGTTACATTTTACTCTTGTTGACATCGTCCATAAACCCTGAGCATCCCACATTCTAGGTACCACCGATCTCTGAGTTTGTCCACTTTGTCATGCCTTTGGCACAATTTAAACCCATGTCTAGTCATCCCCCTGACGCTAGATCTAGTTATATGGTTGCTGGCACGCATACTTTACACATATACCCAACCAAGGGTAGTATTGATTCTCATCACATCATGACTTCACCCATGTTCCTCATCAGTTCTTGATCTCATCGCGTGGATTTCTGGAATCCGTTTTCTTCTTGGCCTCGCATCTCCCTTTTGGTGATCGACATCAACACAGTTTCCAGAAGGGCGGAAGTATCTTGACTCTCATTACCTTTACAATGAGGCATCTCAGACGACACAAGGAGAACCAACATTGCTCTTTGTTTTCATTAACCCACATAATATTCAAATTCAACACATTCTCATGTTATGGTGGGTCTTACTTTGTGACTATTTTAGTTGTTTTATACTAGACGAAGACCTCATAAATTTGTTGGGTTATCAATGCCTGTGCACCATCAACACCATTTACAAGTGTCACCACTTATTTTCAGAGTATGTTCACCATCAGCATTATCATCCACCATTATCATGTTAGAAAAACAGGACCATGGAGCAATAAAATAAAACAAATGCAGAAACAAAACACAGAAGACACACAATACAAGAGAGACACAGATTTACGTGGTTCACCCAGTGTGGGCT
>JZKD02S1832187.1:67655-79885 GCA_000966675.3 Picea glauca | reverse complement strand
GGGGGGGGGGGGTGAATCAGTTGTTGCCGTGCTTAAACATTTATGCTTATTTTAAACTCTTTACAAAGAACTCAGTGACAATCACAATAATGTAGGGAAATAAGCAGTAGCACATTCAACATCAGTCACACATATGAGGTACACATAGATAGATATTTCCTGAGGAAACCCATAAGGGGTAAAAACCTCTTCTTCTTTATATGATAAGTAATCTTTACATTCTTTACATTATCATACATATGAGCACCAACTCATAATGAGGAAGCAACCTCTATTTTGGCAAGATGATACTTGCTAAGAGCACCAACTCTCTGTTTTCTCTAGCACCAACTAGAAGGAAGCACCAACTCCCTGGTTTTTCTAGCACCGACTAGAAGGAAGCACCCGCTCCTTGGTTTCTCTAGCACCAACTAGAAGGAAGCACCAACTCCCCAAGTTTTCCAGCACCAACTGGATGGAAGCACCAACTTCCAATCATACAGGCACCAACCTGTAAAACAGAGAACAACAGTTCTCCCTTGCACCACCCTGCCACCCTGGTTTCTCTGGCGGCAGCCAAATGGAAGATACAACTCCCTGCGTTCAAGCACCCACTTGAACCTCTGAGGACAACAGTCCTCCCTAGCACCTCCCTTCCACCCTAACATATAAATTTTTTCTAATGAAACTTATCACAGCGATACAATATTTGTCATTTTATTACCAAACTTATCATTGTTCTGCTATACTGCACTACTCTATCTGCATCAGTGTCTTCTGCACACTCCTCTATGATTTATGTTGTTCTCGTGTTATGCATTGTGTGCCATCTCCATTTAATCCACCATTCCTCTGCTCTTTATTTCAGTTGTTGTACACTCCTACTTCTACACTCATGAATCCCTCACCACAACAGCAACACCCATCTCTTCTTTGTTATGCATACTTATAGTCTCTGTACCCCTTGTGCATGTTTTTCTGCCATGCTTCTACATGCTCTCTCACGTCAAGTACTCTACCTGTTCATCATGGAAAATCTTCAGCTTCTCTAGAAATTGGATCCATTTGTCAATTGCCTCTACAAATAGTATTCATTCCACTGGCAGATTCCTAGAGACTCTTCAACTCCTCTGGCAATCACACGGAAGTCTCTTCAAGTCCTCTAACAGAAACTGTCAGTGGTTTCTAGCAGTTACACTGTGAACCTCCAAAGACCGCTTCAGCAACTGAATCACCATTGATCGATTAACTGTAAAGAGCAATAGTAGCCCTTCGATCATACTTAAATTCACCTACACCGTTGGATGGAGTTCGTAGGGTCTTGCATTTAATTCATATGCCCACTGGCTATGACCGAGTGCTAAACAAAGTTTTAATTTCGTGATCTCACATCTCGACATTCCTGTGATAAAGGATCTTGACACTCCAAGTCGCGATCACCGAGAATCCGAGATGGAGCTTAGCACCGCTAGCTTCCTCCCTTCACGTGACCATCAGTGGTGACCACACGCTGTGCCAAAAGGTGCTTCGTATTTCATGAATTTATAAACTTCATCAAGCCTGATCAACGGTCAAGATCTCCAATGATCCGACAGTCTAGATCTCATCATGATCTCGCATATCACGATTCCTGTGATGAAGGGTCTTGATGCTCCAAGTCGCGATTGTCGAGACACCAAGATGGAGCTTAACACTGCTAGCTACTTCCTCTATCTTCCGTAGATGTAACCACTGGCTGTGACCACAGCCTTATTCGAAAACGCATTTTGCACTTTCACATCTCGGGTATTCTATGATGATTCCTCTTGACTTTCCATGTCATGAACTCTGAAATAGGGCTTGGCTTCTCTAGCTCTCGACAATGTGACCACGAGATATGACCACTCACTAATCAAACGAGAACTTCACTCCTTTGACTTTCCAGTTAGTGAAATGATGATCTTTCGCCATGTGTCCTCTGGATCCAATGGTCCACAACTGTCCTTGATGGACGACCATGATTCCTTCACAATTTTGGAGAGTTGGATGACTCTTGGTCTTATCTGCCTTGCAGCTTCACCATATCTAATGGTTGTTGGTCCATCATAATTAATCCATATCTGATGGCCCAAAACTTATCGCGATTTCACCCCTTCACGAACCTTCTTCATGCTTGATCAACGGTCCACAATCCTTGGTGATCTAACGGTCCATATCTTTTCGTGATCTCGCATATCGCAAGTTTGAACCTCTTTCCTTTGGATTTCTTGATCTGTGAAACTAAAAAACAAAACCTTTGTCATTCACCACGTGTCCTTCTTGAATCAACTATCAAAATTGTTATCGTGATTTCGCTTATCGCAAGTTTGAACCTCTTTCCTTTGGATTTCTCGATCTGCGAAACTCCAAAACAAAACCTTTGTCGTTCACCACGTGTCCTTCTTGAATCAACTGTCAAGATTGTTATCACGATTTCTCTTATCATGAGTTTGAACCTCTTTCCTTTGGATTTCCCGATCTGTGAAATTATGAAAACCTTTGTCGTGCTTTGACTGTTTTTCTCCTTCTGAGCTTACACTGCTGATCTTGCCATTTGATTGTTGTTGTTCTTCTTCCTTGCCTGCCTGTCTTTTGATCTTCCTTTCCTTCATGTTTGTCATCGTTGTTGTTGTTCTTGCCATCAATGACAAGCATTCTCTTCTTGTAAACTTGCCAACAAAATGATTGCCAACTTTCAGTCCACCATCAAGATACCAATTCAATAGTTCATCTTCGACGCGTTTAGTACACTGCAATGTTCATTCACCCCAAAGCTTCAGACTCTCGGAGTCCCAAATGACTTAGCTCATTTTTTAGTGTACCAGAGGGTTCCAAGGCCCTGGTCCTATGGAACTTTGTCAATCTCTGGAGGCTACACTCCTAAATCTTAGCCAAAATTTGGCTAAGGATGTGGGCATGAGCCCATGGTCACTTGGATGACTATTTGAAGGAAGTGCCCTTCATCTATAGAGCTCAAATTCCACAATAGGAAAGGTAATTCAAGGAAATCAACAGGATTGAGGCAGTCCCGTAGAGTCTATCTCGTCTCTATGTTGGCAGATTTGGTCCTTGAGTAATCCCTTGAGGATTTTCCCAACCAACATAGGGGCCATAGTCTTATGTCCCAAAATCTAGTTAAAGAGCCCATTGCTACCAGTTATCCTTTCTCTTGAAACCAACATTGCATGAGATTACACATTTACCTTTGTTTATATACCTATATTCCTCATGTACAATGAAATCATAGATAATGGGTTTAATTTCTTTGTCCTAGAGTATTACAAGGTAATTATATTCAACTGTGCAAGGCATGCGCTAAACTTGTTATCCTACCAGCACCTAAAAGAATAAGTTTACAGTTAAAAAAAATCATTCAATCATGCATTTCATTTCATGTACACAGAGTATATGAAATACTTATCTATTACAAGTTGCATCCAACCAACTGACTGTGGGTGTTCACCTTTCCACCCAACCGTAGGCTCATAGGCATTCACTCTTAGTACTCTGTCCACCCCCGTTCCAAGCCCTGATATCACTAGGGAAAATTCTCTGTGTTCCTCAGGTCTTATGCAAATTCCCAGGGATCCTCTCTTTACAGCCTTTGCGAGGTTTATTAGATAATCCCTCATCAAAAATCTCGCGACCTTCTTCTCAAGTCAAGGAAGGATATTTGGTCTATTAAACCAACAAAATACAATTCCTTTGTCTTCAAAACTCCACTTTTCTGGCAATAATAGAAGCCTCCCTTCTTCCCCACTGAGCTCAGGGAATCCACGGGGTTTATCATATGACTTCCCAATTGGATTTCATTTATACAAAAGAATCCCTTCACATCTACACTATCCCTCGACGCCCTCTCCTTCCAACATCGGTTTCATTCCAGCCAGCACCAAGCTCGCGACCCTCTTTTTCTCTAGTTTGGGCTTCGGGTGTTCTATGCTCCAACTCAGGACTCTTCCACAAGTTCCCTGATATTTATATTTCATGTTCTTGTGCATTCTTTTCAACAATACTCTTCCTCAGAGACCTAATTCCTCCTTTGTTTTTCCCTGTAGCGAGAACAACTTCTTCTTTCAGTTATTCTTTTGAACTGGAGAGCCTCACGTGCTCTCCTCTTTCTCTGGTGTTTTTATTCTCTTAGCATATCCAGGTCACATGCCCCCATGTGGGCATGGTCTCCTTCTTATCTTTTCGTGTGTATTCTTACATTCATTTTTCCTCCCCAGGAAGGTTCTGGACCTGTCTTATTCCTTTTGTCAGAAGGAACTCAGGTCAATCTGGGTTTGTAAAAAACTGCACTATGTGGTACTTTAGGATGACATTTTTTGTCTCCTCCGCTAGACCCTCCATGCTTCCATTCATTGGGGTAGTGGATTGTTCAACCACCAGTCCTTTCTCATAAATTGATTTTTCTGGGAATCAGGATGAGGCTCATTATTTCAGCAAAGATAATTGGGTCATTTTGGCATAAGGAACCCTCTCTATAGTTTCCTCACTCTTTCCTCTAGTGATATCATGGCCAGTACTTCAAGGATTCACCCCCACAGTCAGTTTTTGGAAATATAAACAATAATATATTTACATTGTTCACATACCATAGCATGGTAATCATAAATAATGATTAATTACAAGTTGGGGGAAACAAGGGTATTATAATCCCCTCCCCCTTCAAAGGAACACAATACTCGATGTTCTTTCTTAGTAACACCTGTCATGCCTTTGTCATTCAGCTGCTTCAGAAATATTGATCATATTTCTTGATCAGGTCCTTTCTAGACCCTTGGCCTTTGTCACATGCCTTCAATAATTTTGGACAAGCAGCATATTAATCACAATTTCATGTGAAAACATATTACTGTTGTGCAAAATTCAAGAGGAAATATTTCATAATATAGCATAATACTTATATGTGCAGTTCATGGATTTTCATCCATATGGTTGTCTTATTATCTTGGCTCACTGGTTTTCCTTGACATACCCATTGTGTGAATGATCACAATCAATAGTTTATATCAATTATCAAATTCTCCTCTTCCTAGCAATCACTCACCCTCCAACAGGGATGATTTTAAGGATGGAATTTTGTTTTAAAATGTAGAAACCTTGGTGAATCTTACTAATCCTTCATACGCTAACTATAAATGTTTGGCGATATTTTTGTAAAAATATTCAAATTTATAAGGATTTTATATAGTTTTTATAAAATTTTGGCGATTTTTAAGGTAAAATAATTTTATCCTATAGAATTTGGGTGAATCATTTTTAAAATAGTGAATCTCATTTTTGGAAAAACCATGGAAAATTAGCCCATGAGAAAAATTTAGCCCCTAAAATCATCCATTCCCTCCAGGTCTAGGCTCAGGCATCCCCTTCTCTTCTATACAGTCCCTCGGGAGATCCATCTTGCCTTTCCAAGGCTTTCTCGCACAAGAAGATTTCTAAAGACTTCATTGATTTTTATAGTCGAGGCATCCCTCAAACTTGGTTTGCCGAAGTGTCCCTCCAGCTTGTGTTACCACAACACAACATATTCTAGGGCGATCATGGCTTACCTCAGGGTTCTCATGTCTCAACAATATCATTTTTCATGTTTTCTAGCCTTGACAGCCTTCATCTATCCTCCCTAGATATATACTTTTGTCTCACTTGTATCATAGGTATACCGAAATTATGAGATATTATCATCAATTCCAATTTATAATTTCTTTCAAATATTTCACCCACGGATTTCCAAATTCCACATTTTTATTTTTCAGATTTGTTCCACACAAGAACTAGATTCAAAAGTATAGGATTTTTCTTCCCATAGTAGTCTAGCTCAACAGGAAATTGGTATTCCTTATGGCTTACAACACTACCATATCCAAGACCCTTTCTTCCTACAATTTAAACATTCGTCAACCAAACAAATTGTTATTTTTCATGCACACTATATATTCATTGCACGCTTGCAATGGCTCACAAACAACTTCGGAAATGTGCATACTAACAATCAAATTCATTTTCTAAAAAAGGAAACACCATTCATTGCAGTTTGGCTTAGAAGGAAATTGATCTTCCTTATGGGCTTACAACACTGCCATATCCAAGACCCCTTTCTTCCTGCAATTTCAACATTCCTCAACCAAACAAATTGTTAGTTTTCATGCACTTTATATTTTCAAAACTATGCATACTAACAGTCCAAGTCATTTTCATCTATTCAAGGGTACAAAGAAAAAGGAAATATCATTATTTATGTATGCATCCTTTCAACATACTAAATTTTCCAAATGCAATTCAAATATCAAATGACTTTAATAAATGTGCCAATATTCATGGCCACATTCATACCCAATTCACCCTTGCATTGATTTCAAGTTTTCCAGACTTTATGACAAACACTTTTCCATGGTGTGTTGGAGCTTAACCAACCTCTTCACCATATGGCTTATTCATTCTCGTTCATTATTGCAACAAGATTGTGCTCCCTGCTACAAGATGATCATGATCCCAAATTAGCACATATGAAACATATGAAACATGTTTGATGGCCAACTGTCTTGGTTTCCCTGTTGTGGTGGGAGAGGTGGAAGAATCATGTTTTTGTATAGACACGTAATGATGTGAATATATTTTTAGGCTCTTTTATTTTAAAAAAAAATGTATTAATTAAATAATATATTGTTAATGTATAAAATAGTATATACAAGTATTAAATATATTATAAAATTAAAATATTAATGTAATTTAAAAATTAAATATTAAAACATTAGTATATAAGATATATTAATTGATTAATAATAATGTAACGTATATGATTTAATTAATTAATAATAATGTAAAGTGTAGGATTTAATTAATGTAATGTAAAAATTAAATTTACTATACATGAATATATAATGTAATGTATTAATTAAATTAATAAATAAGTTAATACAATACTAAATAATACATCATTAAACTATTAATATAATAATAAACTAAAACAAACATTAAAACTATTTTACAATATTATTATATAAATACAAGACACTAATATATTACATTTTTATATTAAAATATCAATTCATTAATACAATATTTATGTATACATTAGTTGAATTAATACAATAATCAATAATGCATTAACACAATCTTCTACAATAATACATTAAAAATACATACATAAACTAATAATATACTAAGAAAGTATTAGTAAATTAAATTTACACTTTACACTTTATACTTTATATTGTATTAAGTTAATTATTAATATTTTATCTTATTAATGTATTAACACTTAAATTTAAAAATTACATTAATGCATTGAATTGCATTATTATTATTATACAGCCTCAGTGGGCCTCATGGTTAAGAACATGTGTTTCCTCATAACAAGTCACAAGTTCAAATCTAGAGAGGGGTAGGGTATGTATACCTCTGTAGACTTTACCAGTCAAAGTCGTTGGGTGGAGGGGGTCTCATACATTGGGATATGCCTGCCACATTGCAACATTAGGTTATGCGCATCACATAACAACAAGAGGTTATGTTTGTCACATTGCGACATTTGGAAATGTTTGTCACATTGTGATGTCAGGATATCCATGTACATCACACCGCAGTGCTATGGTTATTCAAATAGTAATGACGGGTCTATGTGCGCAACATTGTGACGTTAGAAAGTTCAACGCATTCTGACTAAGGAAAGATTTTGTAACATAATGAGGTATGTGCATGAACATCACATATGAATGTGCATACCGTTCACCACATTGCGACATATGGAAATATTCATTTCATCGCAATGTAGTGTTATGTTTGTCACACTGTGACTATGGGCTCTACACTTTACATTGTGACAAGGGGTTAAATTATTCACATTGCGATGTTTGAAAATTTTTATCACGTTATGACATTGGGTTCTATACATTATGATGCGACAAGGGGTTATGTTCATCACATGCGACATATGGAAATGTTTTTCATAATGCGACATTGCGACTAGGGGTTATGTTCGTCACATTGCGATGTTTGGAAATGTTTGTCACACTGTGACGTTAGGATATGTGTGTAACATTGTGCCTGAGGACATGTTCGTCAAAATGCAACGATAATGCTATGTTTGTCACATTGGGACATCTATTTATGATAATCATATTGTGATGTTACTATATTTGTGAGATTGCAATATTGTTATTGACATCACATTGTGACCTTACAATGTAGGGCTTTGTGCTTCCTATTGCAGTGCAGGATATTTGTACGTCAGATTGTGTTGGTTGGTTTTGTACATCAAACACAATGCTCGCGTACAATTCACCAAATTGTGACATCGAGAAATGATTGTGAATTGATTAATACAATATTCAAGAAAACATTAATTCAATGAATACAATAATTATTAATGTATTAATACAATTTTCTACATTAATAAAGTAATACATTGAAAATACATTATTTGTATTTTATTGTTATCAATCAAATAACAAAAGTTCGAGTTAGGACACGGATAACGAGATCCACGAAAATATTTTCATGAATTGGACTTCAGATCCCGCAGAATAGAACCGATCCGTTTGTAGTGTAGGCAGGTGCCTAGATAGGTTCACGTTGAATCCAGAGCTCACCGCATATGTTTTGCCAAGACTGAATCGAAAACCCTCCGCTTATGTTTTGCGAAGTCACACGGGCTGACCGGATGACTTTGCAGCTCGCTGGGTGATGGACTGAATAATACCGCTAGGTCACAGACTGAATGATACCGACGGTATCCGAATAGGTTCGTTGTTCATTTTAAATAAATAAAACAACAAGTGTTGTAAATAAATAAAATAGCAAATATTTTAATGTTGAAAAAAATAACATGAAATAAATGAAATAACAAATATTTTAATATTGAAAAAATAACTTGAATATGAATGACGAAGCATATTAAATTCTACCCATATGTATTCAAACATAAAATGAGTAATTGAATCCCAAATTCCTCCTTGGAGGTATTTTAACATGTTACTGGTTAAGAACAAAACCTGTTACAAACTCTATGGAAATAGAATAATGTTGTGTTTTTCTCTTTATATATAAATAACTACTATAATTATAGTACAAATTAAGATAATTTATGAATACCAATATAGCACACCATCAATAAATATAGCAAGTCAGTGGCTAAGATGAGATTCTCTAGACCAGAGAATCTTGGCAGCTTTATTCAAATAGAGATAATTGATGGATGAGTCTTTCATGGTGAAGTAGAGTGGTTGATGCTAAAAGTTGTACGGTGAGCAATATCTAGCTGGCTACAGAGAGATTAAGACTCTGTCAGCGAATGGATATACTCATATTCTATGGAGTCCATAAATGGCATGGTATCATGTGTATATTCTCATCACGATGTGCCTTTGAAGTCCCATCATATTACCTTAGTCCATTTTCCATCCATCCCCATGCAGTTTTCATTAACACCATATTTGCACATTATTTCCATGATATGGATGGATTGCTCCGTTGGGAGTGCTAATTTAAATGCAGGATGTTTGATTTTAATTGAGAATTCAAAATTCAAATGGTTGCATCTACCACCTCACGTTTTCCCTCAATCTTATTGTTCAATTCATTTTCATTTAGACGCAGGGAAATGGCAGAAGATACAATAAGAGCTGATTGGAGGTTATGGCAACAATTTCCTCTACTTCATACTAGTGCAAGCGTTGGGTATTTTCTTTAATTTGCCATTGTACTCTGTAAATTCTCCGTATTCGCTTGATTTTCCATTGTACTCTGTAAATTCTCCGTATTCGCTTGATTTTCCATTGCAGGATAAGAAACAACTTGAAATAATGGCCTTGATTCCTTTCTTTGGTCGATCGAGAGCTAACACCCTATGGGATCCATGGGACCGCAGTAGTAGCAGCCTATTCAATCTGTGGGTAACCATTTCTTGAATCTTGGATGTCTTTGACTTCGACAGCGCCATGGAATCCCCAACCTTTTCCTTCTCACAGGACACTCAGGCCATCGCCAACACGAGCCTGACTGGAAGGAAACACCCGAAGCTCACGTTTTCACCGTCGATTTGCCCGATAAGTCACATTTTTCTTTGTTTTTAATGCCATGCATTTCGATTTGCAGTCCATCAATTAAATAACCGACTGCTCCATTGAATGTATGTGTGCAGGGTTGAAGAAGGAAGAATTGAAAATCAAATTGGTAGACAAGGCAGTCTAAGAATAAGCAGAGAAAGACACGAATAAGATGTGCAGGACACCGACCAGTGGCACCTGGTGGAACAGTCCAGCGGACGATTGATGAGGCAATTCTGGTTGCAAGATAATGTGAACGTGGATGACATTTCTGCAAAATTAGAGAATGGTGTTTTGACTGTGAATTCCCCCAAGATTAAAGCCGAAGTTGTCTCCAATGGCGACATCAAAAGGATTGATATTTCCGCAAGTGATAAGTAAAAGAAGCCACAATTCGTGGTTAGGGGTTTCCCAATTAGTTCGTGGTTTAAGGGTTTCACAATAACAGATGCCTCAAAATATTTAGGGCAATACAATATCTTGATTGAGTGTACTTTGTGGGAGTGGTTAATAGAATACCCCCTATTTGTTGTGTTTTTGGGCTTAAAATCTTACAGAACATTTTGATGCTCTTCTTTCCTTTCTAACATTTCAAAAATTTTATGTGGACTTTTTGAAGCTATTTTTTTTTTTGTTTTTTCAAACCTTTTTTAATAATTTACACAAGTCAATATTCATAATTTAATTGTTTAAACTAAATAATATGTTAGTTATTCATAATTTAAATGTTTAAAAAATTAATAGGTTAATTCTTTAAATTATTTTATTTTTAAAATTAATTGATTTGTAAATTTTTAATAATTTACAGAAATCAATATTCAAAATTTAAATGTTTAAACAAATTAATATGTTCATTATTCATAATTTAAATGTTTAGACAAATTAATATCCTAATTCTTTAAATTTTTTATTTTTTAAATTAATTGATGTGTAATTTGAAAAAAAAAAAGGAAAATTTGTGTCGATGAATTTTTTGGGTGTCGGGAGAAAACTGACCTTAACCCTATAATGGGGATGACTACTTTCCAAAAAAAAATGCCATATTAGACTTTGGATTCTTTTTAATTCACTCTTACATTGGTAGAGGTTCATATTATTTTACCAAATACCACCCTCTCTAATCAACTTTCATGATGTATTCGGATCTTCTTCAAACCCCATCCACTTTCACCCCATAATTTGGATAAATTTTTCCAATAGATGACAACCCTATTAAAAAAAGAAACATTTATTTTTTGGGGTGAATTTAGATTGTTCTAAAGTTTTTGTGATTCAAGGGTTTCTTGACTTTTTTGCATTATCCGACATGCACTAAGAAAATAATTGCTAAGTGCACGTGGATACGTGCACAATATCTCACATACATGCCATCGTTTATGCCCATTGTTGCATTGTACAATCATCGGGCATGTACATGGCCATCCATTTTCTTCCGTATCCCGATGCAACTGCAATCAATCACGCAGAAGACTGACGACATCTTACAGGAGATTGAAATTTGAAATTTGAATTTCAAATTTACATTGGCGCGCTTAATTTGAACTTCAAGTTTAAAGATTTAGAAGAGTATAACATGTTCATATTTATCAAGGTTTTAGTGGTTTTCACAAAAAATGCACACGTTGTTTGTCACCAAAAGTTTTAGCTTCCATTGGAATATTTGTATAATTCTTATATAGGATGTAAAATTTTACAATTTAAACAATTATAAAATAAAATAAAATAAAAAATGAAATATAATGTGTGTGAAAGGGGAATTTTATATATATGGTATGGATAACTAATTATAATATTATATAAGGTAGGGATAACCAATTATAATATTTTAAGTTTTTATAAAAGTAATTTAAAATAAATAAATTATTAAATTTAGTTTCAAATTATTTTATTGGAAAAAGGGGAAAGGGAATTTTTTATATGGTATGGATAACTAATTATAATTTTATATAAGGTAGAGATAACCAATTATAATATTATAAGTTTTTATAAAAGTAATTTAAAATAAATAAATTATTAAATTTAATTTCAAATTATTTTATTGGAAAAACAACTATTTTCAGTAGAAGAAAGGAACGGGATTTGAGGAGTTTAATTCCAATATCATCCTATCATATTATAAATCAAGTGTAGTAAACAATATGAAGCAAGAAAAACAAAAAGAAATCCAAATTCAAAGGGAAAGCA
>JZKD02S1832187.1:36653-46835 GCA_000966675.3 Picea glauca | reverse complement strand
TAATTAAATTAATAAATAAGTTAATACAATACTAAATAATACATCATTAAACTATTAATATAATAATAAAGTAAAAAAAACATTAAAACTATTTTACAATATTATTATATAAATACAAGACACTAATATATTACATTTTTATATTAAAATATCAATTCATTAGTACAATATTTATGTATACATTAGTTGAATTAATACAATAATCAATAATGCATTAACACAATCTTCTACAATAATACATTAAAAATACATAAATAAACTAATAATATACTAAGAAAGTATTAATACATTAAATTTACACTTTATACTTTATATTGTATTAAGTTAATTATTAATATTTTATCTTATTAATGTATTAACACTTAAATTTAAAAATTACATTAATGCATTGAATTGCATTATTATTATTATACAGCCTCAGTGGGCCTCATGGTTAAGAACATGTGTTTCCTCATAAGAGGTCACAAGTTCAAATCTAGAGAGGGGTAGGGTATGTATACCTCTGTAGACTTTACCAGTCAAATTCGTTGGGTGGAGGGGGTCTCATACATTGGGATATGCCTGCCACATTGCAACATTAGGTTATGCACATCACATAACAACAAGGGGTTATGTTTGTCACATTGTGACATTTGGAAATGTTTGTCACATTGTGATGTCAGGATATGCACGTACATCACACCGCGGTGCTATGGTTATTCAAATAGTAATGACGGGTCTATGTGTGCAACATTGTGACGTTAGAAAGTTCGGTGCATTCTGACTAAGGAAAGATTTTGTAACATAATGAGGTATGCGCATGAACATCACATATGAATGTGCATACTGTTCACCACATTGCGACATATGGAAATATTCATTTCATTGCAATGTAGTGTTATGTTTGTCACACTGTGACTATGGGCTCTACACTTTACATTGTGACAAGGGGTTAAATTCTTCACATTGCGATGTTTGAAATTTTTTATCACATTATGAAATTGGGTTCTATACATTACATTGCAACAAGGGGTTATGTTCATCACATGCGACATATGGAAGTGTTTGTCATAATGCGACATTGCGACCAGGGGTTATGTTGTCACATTGCGATGTTTGGAAATGTTTGTCACACTGTGACGTTAGGATATGTGTGTAACATTGTGCCTGAGGACATGTTCATCAAAATGCAACGATAAGGCTATGTTTGTCACATTGGGACATCTATTTATGATAATCATATTGTGATGTTACTATATTTGTGAGATTGCAATATTGTTATTGACATCACATTGCGACCTTACAATGTAGGGCTTTGTGCTTCCTATTGCAGTGTAGGAAATTTGTATGTCACATTGTGTTGGTTGGTTTTGTAAATCAAATACAATGCTCGCATACAATTCACCAGATTGTGACATTGAGAAATGATTGTGAATTGATTAATACAATATTCAAGAAAACATTAATTCAATAAATACAATAATTATTAATGTATTAATACAATTTTCTACATTAATAAAGTAATACATTGAAAATACATTATTTGTATTTTATTGTTATTAATGAATTTATATTTAAATTTAAACATATGTATTGATACTTAAATTTAAACATTACATTAATGTATTGAATTATATTATTATATTAAAGTATCAATACAATAAAACATTATTTATATATTAATAAAGTAATTAATTATTAATAATGTATTAATGTAGTTATGACTTAATACATTAATGTACTAAAGTATTAATTAAATAATACATTAATGCTATATAAATTAATGTATAAAATAACAACTCCAAGTATTAAATGTATTAAAAATTTAAAAAATTAATGTAATTATAAATTAAAGTATTAAAATATTAATGTATAACTTATTGTGTGAATGTAATGTATTAGTTGATTAATAATAATGTAAAGTACATGATTTACCTAGATGGGGTTACACTTGGAGAACACGCGTCATCGAATGGGGCGGATACGAGTGCATTTAAAGCCCCTCGGTACCACCCTCCTCCCCTGTCCATTTGCGATGTCTAGTTTACATGAATGCCAAGGTTAAGTGCATTGGGACTTAATGGAGACTCAGGCTCGGCTCCTCGCCATCAGTTTGAAACCCATAATTTCCATTACTTTTGCACTAATGGCTACCAGAGCCATCATTTCCTTCGTCCCAATGTTCTCTTCATCGCGTGGGGGGTTCTATATCAGGCATTTGGTCGTTGTTCACAGTCTCATTCTACTTGTTTTTCTCCATTCCGTCACTCTCACTACTGTTGATTCCATTCGCCCTATGCTCTACTTGTCCATGCCTCGTGAGAAAGGTACGCCTCGACGAGGGCCGTCCTATTATAGCCAGTTTGGAAGACAAAAATTCTCGGGACTAGTCTCTTTATCTCTAATCCCATATGGCATCTCGGACCACCCACCTTTTTTTGGTACGAATTGGTATGAGGAGGCTCAACCAGAGCCCCTTCTTTCAAGCACAGAGGGTCTCCATGGAGGTTTCCCAGTGGAAGAAGAAATTTTGCCCAAATGGGAGGAAATTTTTCCTTTACTGTCATCAACCACCATGGAGAAACGACTGACCACTTGCACCACTACCCCTTTCCAGGCGCCAGCTGAGATAGACTACATTGTCGAAGAGGAAATCCCTCTTCATGAGGAACACTCGGGACATAATTCAGCTTCCACTATGGAAGAGAACCTTGCCACGAATTTTGCCACTGCAAATGATTTCATCATGGCTACCATAGATGAGGACCCTGTAACACATGAAGCAGATGATGAAGCTGATGAATAAGATCACGCAGCTCCCAACTCTTGCAGGCTTATGAAAGACCACCTTCATGATGCACAAGGATTTGGAAGAGAAACAACACCGCCAGTGGGGTCACAATGTGACATTATCCTTTTGATCTTAGGTGATCTTCAAATGTTGGTCAACTCATCCTATAGATATGAATATTTTCAAAGGTTTACAAGGAGAGGGAAAGTAACTCTACTATAAAACCCTCCATAGAAGAATGAAGAGACTATGTTTCCTTATCCCTCGACACATGCTGCCTTGTAAGAGGATTTTTTCTAGGTCATGAGAGTAGTGTGTAAGGGGAAGGATGAAGCGAGAGGGGTCCTCCATCTATCCTCCATACCATGTTTTAAACAATTCAAAAATATTGTAGAAATTATTGTTTTAGGATAAATTTGGCTCTTTAGGGTTAAAGAGGTGGTGTCTCTTTTGAATCAACACATGTCCACTGAGAAGGGTTTAATAGAGTCTTTTCCTAATCTTAGAATCCACTATTATATAGTTTCTTTGCTAGGGAATGGGGCACTCTTCAATATATGGGATTCCGTTCAAAAGAAGCACTACTCTACACTTTCTAGGGTCCTAAAATGCATATGTAGATAGTAGGTTGTCTTGGTAGTGGGCCTACATAAAAATAAGTGATAACTAGACTATATATGAGATCGATATAGTCATTACAACACACAATAGATTATGATTATTGTATTTAGATGGAATTAGGTTATTTGTGACTTCTCATCATGTATATGGAGTTATCATGTAACTGTTAGATTTTGCGATTAATATTATTTCCCACATGCCCATTAAATAAAGATACAACTTCGACAAACATCTCTATATTCTCTTGCATAGAAAAAATATATGATGATTTCAACAAAACATACATGAAAACAATTTATTTTCAAAATTTAGATGAAAAAAACATCATTCTATTATATGAAAATAAAACTAACCACTTAAAATAATTAACTTGAGTATAAGAACAATATCATTATCATTATGTATAAACAAAATCTAAATATTAAAAATAATCTCTAACCACTTTCAACTTTTTGCATATCTCTAAATCTTAGATTGTTAATTTGTTTGCTTACATTACTCTAAATCTTAGATTGTTAATTTTTATTTTCTTATATAGGAAACACATTCTCAATTAATATCATTCCAATTATCAATTATATTTAATTAAATTTAAAATATATATATATATAAAAAATGGAAAATGGGAATCGGGCCATTGGAAAATATTGAAACATGGAGTAGTCCGTTGGAGCGATCCCGAGATTTATTTGAAAAAATTTCATTGGATCTTTTCAACTTTGTGCAACAATTCTTGTTTTTCATCTTGTCCCGAGGAGTGGGTGATTTTAATTTCATGATTGTCGTAATTGTGCTGTGAAGATTTTTAGGAGGGTAGAGCAAGTTGTTTCATGAAAAGGCATTGCAATGAGGCAAGTATTCTTCTTTGTTCATTTTCAGAGTTTGTTCTATTAAACAACATTGTTTAATAATGATGCATTTGATGAATATTTAACTTTATTTGAAAAAATTCAGCTGGTGCTTTTCAGCTTTGTGCAACAATTCTTGTTTTTCATCTTGTTTTTCAGTTTATTGCATATCATAATATCATATTGAAATGCATTGAGTAGTCTCAGTGAGAAGCACTTACAACATATAATTATTTTATAATTACAAAATCAAGAGAAGCACTTACAACTTTCTAAATTCGATACTAAAAGATTTATGTATAAAAAATGTAAAGAAAGTAACAAGATTTACTTGAGGGGTTGGAATTCATGCACATTAA
This sequence comes from Picea glauca, assembly GCA_000966675.3. Taxonomy (NCBI): domain Eukaryota; kingdom Viridiplantae; phylum Streptophyta; class Pinopsida; order Pinales; family Pinaceae; genus Picea; species Picea glauca. The sequence goes on along the minus strand of JZKD02S1832187.1, from coordinate 42,237 downwards.
AGATATTTTATAGATAGCTTAAAGTAGTTGAAAATATTCGAAACTGTATTGCAAAGGAAGATGTGTTCACTTTGTAAAACATAGAGTTTGGGGTTAAACGAGCCGCAAAAGGGAAATCCAAGGACATCAAAAGTAATCAATCATGAATCCTAAATATTGGAGGACAAGTCCTTGCCCTCCACATTCAAATCTCTTCAATTTGGCTTCCGTAAACCATGGATGCAAAGCCTCATTGTTCATATTTTCAAAAATGGGGATAAAGGCAACTCCTCAAATACTAGGACCATTTTGATTACCCCTTGTATCGCCAACTTATATCGAACTATCCTGAAAAGGAAGATTAGATAGTCATGGAAAAAAGGTTAGAGGCCATGCCAATTTCAAAATATCCCATTCAAGCATGAACCACCTAGTTTCACTTACATCATCGTACATGAATGTTGTAATAATAAAATAATTTCCTTTGTTGCTTCATTGACTTTGGGAAAGATTTGACTTGACACCTAGAAATAACCTCTAGAATAGATTAAAAGTGTTTAAGGTTCCCTTTCAGCTAAGAGCTATCGTTATAAGGCTGTACAAAAATTGTGCTACCATGTTAGGAACACCATGGTCTGGGTGTAAGATATTGATTGTAATATAACAGTTATACAAGGTTTCCCATGTACCCTGCTATTTTTGGCATCAATATTGACAAGTAGAGGCATGCTTTGAAGAAGCACGATTCTACGAAATTCAACGTGTAATTATTCAAATGGGTGTTAAAAGGAATTTCGAACTCAATGAGATAATCAAAATATAAATAATACCCAGACTCCCTACAAATGGCAAGGCAGAACATCAAGAACATGTGATGTGAATCATCCGTCATCCCAAAACATGGCAGGAACAATGAAGAACCGTGCACCGCTAAATGTAAAGTCTCATCCATCAATGAAGAACCACACATCGTTGGACGAGCAATCTTATGAAGTGCCATGTTCAACGATTTTCTGTATAAGAAGAGGAAGGTAGCATGAAGCACTGACAACAGAGGCTGGCGATCATTGTTGAGACTCACAGGAGTTGCAGATGCACTTAGAGGAGTGGTGCATGCTAGAGGGAAATGCTAATGGGTTGGATGTTGATCATTTAGCATCTGTACGAGCTCTACATTCCAATGGGAAGTTGTGCATGCAAATGTGTCGAACGTCGATAATTTGGCTCCCGTACCGGTCAAGTTGATCTACTAAAGGATGTGTTTACGATGAGTACATGCGTGTGTAATTTTATACTTCATATGTGTTGATGTACTATGTGCTCCCCACTATCTTGGAATATGAAAGATGCATTTCTGGATCCATATATAATAAGAGAATTGTCTCGGTGTATAAGAGTTTCAGTGTGCAACAGATTTTATATTGAGTTTGGGTATGTTGTCTTTGGTCCAATTGATCTGCATATATGACCATTTGCAAATTTTTTTACTCAGGATCATTTCTTATTTGTGTATATTAAATACTCTCTGTGAGTATTGAAATTTGTCTCAGTCTGTGCCCCTTTCCATCTGCATCAACTTGGTATCATAGCATAATGATCTGGGTAGGTATGTACTTGTATCAACTAGGGGTCAGCGATCCTTGGAGTCGATCCATATCTACACTTGAAGCAGCCTAAGGTATCCACATTATTTTGGCTTACTCTTGGAGACTTTACTGTTGAGTTATTCCAAGTGAAGAACTAAGTGTGCTCAGAGGAGCACTAGATTGCACATAGGTTCATTACTCTTACCTGTGGGGGATGCATTGGCCATGTAAATCCATATTGTGAACAATTCTAAGAGTGTGAGTTGTTGAGAAGCCGTGGAGAGATTGATCAAATTGTTGTAGAATTAAAAAGGGGAAAAGGTGAAGAAGGTGAGAAAATAAGAGGAAGAGTAGATTGGGGAAGAAATACAAGTGACTAGGAAACGGATAAAACAATATGAAAAAAGAAAACAAAGAGAGAAAAATATTTGAGCCATCGAAAGAATAATAGGGGCATTGGAGAATGAATAAAATCCGAGAATTGAAAATAGGGATATTGAAGAGAGGGTCTTATAAGTGGAAGTGTTTTTCTACCCAGAAGAATGGGAAGTGCTTGAGCAAGAGCCCATAAAGACCGATAATGCATGTATTGTTCAGAGCATGCAAGAAGGAGATATTTCATAGGTGATCTCAATTGTGGATCATTTTTGCTACCCAGAAGAAGGTGAATCACTTGAGGAAGAGTCTGCAAAATACGAGAATGTGTGTTGTTCAGAGCATGCAGGAAGAGGCTAAGAAGATTGAGATGTATATTCCTACATGAATGCATGTAAATGCGAGGAGAAGAATGATGCCGCTAATTGCATCCCAGAAAATGTTGTGGAAACCTTGGTGAAGATTACTGGTGAACATTGGACTCTGTTGTGTTTTGTTTGTGAGTATGATCACCTATGGAATATGCCTACTTTGTATTGCATATTCATGGTCGTGAACAACTATTTATGGCAGTGTAATCCAGATTGGAAGCCATGTGTACATAGTCAATATGAATTGTAAAATTATCATGGGAGACTAGCTCTTCCAGTTGGGTCCTCACTACTCCATTTCTGGGAATTATAATGTATTTCGGCCATCGCGATCGCTCCTCTGACCTCACAAATTACGGGGCATCTCTTATAGCAATTTTCACCACACTCCATGCATCTTTGCTTCGATGGCCTTCCCTTTCCCTCTGCACACTCAAATCCCCCATTTTGTTGATTCCAGAGCCAAAAATTCAACATTTTGTATATATACACAAACCACAGTTAGATAACTTGCGTATACGAAGGTTGCTCCATTAGAACCCGTGTACATCGGGTTTTGTGCTCAAAAATTAAAAAATATGTTGAGTTTCCATGCCATGTCACGAGATACATGATCCTTGACCTTCCATATACTGGAAACGCTCTGACTCGACCGTTCAAGTCCATTTGAAGGCTATAAATTGAGCCATATACAAGCCTTTAGGGGAATAATCATAGAGAGTGAAGCCACTCTGTAGAAATTTTACTTCATATTGAGTCTACATCTCTTTGTCCTTGAAAGTATGAACTTCTTTTGTTCAACCCCGAAGCTCTTCATATCATGAGACGAAGAAACCCAATCACTCCTACTACTTGTGAGCTTGGCTTTGCAGAGGATTGAAGTGGTGAAGGCCCAGTATTGAAGTTTATCACCTATGTACTTCTGTTGATTACATTAATAGAAATACTATTTTCTCATCCAATTATATGTTGCAAATATTTGTATTACTTTCCATGAGCATATTTGTTATACATGTTAATGGATTATGCTAGTTTATATGCTAATGTTTCATATAATTTCTATATGCTTGTGTATCTTGGGTATTGAGGGCAAGTTCCAGATATCAAGCGTTTCAAGACAATGTATTTATGTTTGTTTACTTGTTCATGTGTGGGGAGAGTATGTTTGCATGTTTGACCTTTTTCTCTTTCTCTATGAGACATGTAATGTGGGTGTGTATACTTTCTTGCTCATACTTCCCCTCCTCCTTTATAAGATGTATTGAATAGGTATACATTTAAGAAATAATTTTTATTAAAAAAAATGTTCTTTATAATATACCTTCAATACCAATATTTTTCAAATTTACTATATTTTCAATTATTTTTTATTTCTCATTTCATTTTTATGTTAAAAATTACTATATAATTATTTTAATTTATTTTTTACTTTATTTTAGTTTTAAAGTTTCCATATCATTTTGGAAACAAAAAGAAAACAACAGCTAGAAAATCTCTCACGAAAAAGAAAAAGCGCAGGCCCACACAAAACAAAAACTGTAGTAGACAAAAAACAGGAGCGGGCCACAAAAAGCAAAAAAGCAAAAGTGCAGGCCCACACAAAAACCAAAACTGTAGTAGACAAAATACAGGAGCGGGCCACAAAAAGCAAATGACAGTTACACAAAATCTCTCACGAAAAAGCAAAAGCCCAAACCTAAATGCAGTTCCACCACAAAAACATAAATTGGAGATGAAGTGTTTGTGGTTAACGTGGAAAGGTGGTGAAGTTACAGATCACTACGTTGGCAAAAGAGGGGCGTGGGATGCAAGAAGCTGGACCGTGGGATGCAAGCAGCTGGACCGTGGGAAGGTGGTGGTGAAAGATCGCAGCAGCGGAGGAATGATACGAACAGGAATGATACGAACAATCATTATTAAGAGACAAACAATCGATGTTGGTGAAAGATCGCAGCAGCAGCGGCGGATATGAAGAGTCGAACAAGAATGCAGCAGTGGTGGTGAAAGATCGCAGCAGCGGCGGATATGAAGAGCCGAAAAATCCATGTTGGAACAAGAACAACAGAGCGTGGAGCCGAACAAGAGGATGAGGAGGATGGAAGGCTATCAGCTTCCACAGTGTCCGTGCAGTCATGATTTCTGACAAAAAAGCAAACTGCGGTCCTGATTTTATCGCCGTCTTTTTTATTTCAGCTTCCAATAAGGTCCTTTATCGCCGTCTCCACGACGTTCGTGATGCAGCTACGACACCTGGGCTGATGAGTTTCGATCCGGGGTCTGTTGATGCTATTGCTCATAATTTTTATCCTCTTCGCAGGTGCCCTGCCTCCTGCCTTGGAGCAGTGGCCATGTTGTACCCAGATAAACAAGACAAGTGTAATTGAAGAAATGAAGGGATACTTGAAAGTAATGGAGATGTTATCTAGTTGATAACTCCAGTAATAAGCGCATGTTATAAGCGCCAGTTAGATGAGTTAAGAGTCAGTTGTCTAGTTGTCTTTTGGTTTGCATGTAGCCGACTCAGGAGAGTCTTTTCCTATATAAGGATGTAATCTATCTTCGTTTAATATCAAGAAGTGAGCGTAGCCTCACCGTGTGTGTTTGCCTCGCATATTTTATCTTGGTATCAGAGCCGCGAGGAGAAGGTGCAAAAATTGGAGAGGTTCGCAAGTCTCTCCTCTCGTAGGGTGCGGGGGAATACTACTCGGCCCTTCACGCATAGAATTTTTAAAAAATTCCCGCAGGCGGAATTCACGTAAGGTGCGAACAATCTACAAATTCCCGTAGAATTTTACAAAATTCCCGCAGGCGGAATTCACGTAAGGTGCGAACAATCTACAAATTCCCGCAGTCGGGCCACTCGGGAGGTGCGGACTTCCCGCAGCCGGCACTAGCGTGAGGTGCGGACATTGAGGTGAGGATTAATTCGAAAGAGTTTTTTTTTGGTGAGCGTGGAGTCTGAATTGTTCTCATGCAAAATGTGTTTGAATGCATGCGATTTTATGTTACGTGAGTTTTGGTTGAGATTTATTGAAAGGTGTGAAATATTGCATGGAAGAGTTTTTGAATTGCATGGAATGTGGATTAATCTGGTGCGTGGAGTTTGAATGCGTATGATTATATAGTGCATGCGTGAGGTATTAATTGGAGTGCATGCATGAGGTATTAATTGGAGTGCCTACGTGAGGTTTGTTTTTAAGTGGATAAAGTGCTTAATTTATATATAAGATTTTATATAAAAGTGGATAAAGTGGAGTTTTTATATAAAAGATT
>JZKD02S1832187.1:13081-27853 GCA_000966675.3 Picea glauca | reverse complement strand
GAAAGAGAAGTAGTAAGAGAGGCAAAATGGAATGAGAGTGTTACAAATTATTTTCATCACCCTCATGACCACTGATGATATGTGTATTTGCTATTATAAGAAATATCATTTTCCCACAGGTTTTAATGGAGTAACCCGCATATACGCGGGTTGTCTAACTGTGGTTCACATATATATACAAAATGTTGAATTTTTGGCTCTAGAATGAGAAAAATAGGGGATTTGAGTGTGTAGAGAGAAAGGGAAGGCCATCGAAGCAAGATGCATGGAGTGTGATGAATATTTCTATAAGATTTTTATAATTCCCAGAAGTGGAGTAGTGAGGAAGCAGCTGGAATAGCTAGTCTCCCATGAGAATTTTAAAATTCATATTGACTATGTACACATGGCTGCCAATCTGGATCACAATGAAGATCCATGTGGATATATAACAAATAGTTTTTCATGGGCATGAATAGGCAATACAAAGTAGGCATATTCCATAGGTGATCATACTCATGAACAAAACACAACGGAGTCCAATCTACACTAGTAATCTTCACCAACGTTTCCACAACTTTTTCCGGGTTGCAATTAGTGCCATCATTCTTCTCCTCGCATTTACATGCATTCATGTAAGAATCTACATGGTCAATCTTCTTAGTCTCTTCTTTCATGCTCTGAACAACACACACATTCTCTAATTTTGTAGACTCTACCTCAAGTGATTCACCTTCTTCTGGGTAGCAAAAAATCAACAATTGAGATCACCTATGAAATATCTCCTTCCTGCATGCTCTGAACAATACATGCATTATCAGTCTTTATGGGCTCCTTCTCGAGCACTTCCCATTCTTTTGGGTAGAAAAACACTTCCACTTCTAAGACCCTCTCTGGAATATCCCTATTTTCAATTCTCGGATTTTCTCCATTCTCCAATGCCCCTATTCTTCTTTCGATGGCTCGAATCTTTTCCTCTCTTTGTTTTCTTTCTTCATGTTGTTTTATTTGTTTCCTAGTCACTTGTATTTCTTCCCCAATCCACTCTTCCTCTTCTTTTCTCACCTTCTTCACCTTTTTCCATTTTTAATTCTGCAACAATTTAATCAATCTCTCTTCGGCTTCTCAATAGCTCACACTTTAAGAATTGTTCACAACATGGATTTACATGGCCAATGCATTGCCCACAGGTAATAGTAATGCATGTATGTGCAATCTAGTGCTCCTCTGAGCACACTGAGTTATTCTCTTGGACTAACTCAGCAGTGAAGTCTCCAAGAGTAAGCCAAAATTATGAGGATACCTTAGGTTGCTTCAAGTGTAGATCTGGACCGAATCCAAAGATCGCTGACCCTTGGTTGCTACAAGTACATACCTTCATAGATCGTTATCCTTTGATACCAAGATAATGCTGACGTAAAGGGGTGTAGACTCGGACAAAGTTCAACACTCAGATAGAGTATTTAATATACACAAATAAGAAATGATCCCGAGTAAAAAAAAAATCACAAATGGTCATATATGCAGATCAATTAGCCCAAAGACAACATACCCAAACTCAATGTAACTCTGTTGCACACTGGAACTCTTATACACCGAGACAATTCTCTTATTATATATGGATCCAGATTATATATGGATCCAGAAATGCATCTTTCATGTCCCATGATAGTGGGGAGCAGATAGTACATCAACACATATAAAGTAGAAACTTACACACACAAGTACTCGTCTCAAACACATCCTTCAATAGATAAACTCGACTGGTACACAAGCCAAATGATCGAGTTCGACACATTTGCATGCACAAATTCCCATTGGAATGCAGATCTCCCACACATGATAAGTGATCAACATCCAACCCATTGTCATTTCCCTCTAGCATGCACCCCTCCTCCAAGTGCATCTACAACTCCCGTGAGTCTCAACAATACTCGTCATACTCTGTTGTCGGTGCTTCATGCTCCCTGCCTCTTATTATACATAAAATTGTTGAACGTGGCTCTTCATAAGATTGCTCGTCCAATGATGTGTGGTTCTTCATTGGCGGATGAGACTCCACATTTAGGGATGCACAGTTCTTCAGTGGTCCTTCCATGTTTCGGGATGGCAGATGATTCGCATCACATGTTCCTAATGTTCTGCCTTGCCATTCATAGGGAGTCTGGGTATTATTCATATTTTTATTATCTCATTGAGGTCATAACGCCTTTTAACACCCATTTGAATAATTACACGTTGAATTTCGTAGGATCTTGCTTCTTCAAAGCATGCCTCTACTTGTCAATGTTGATGCCATAAATAGTAGGGTACATGGGAAACCTTGTATAACTCTTATATTACAATCAATATCTTACACCCAGATCGTGGTGTTCCTAACATAGAAATAAAATTTTCGTACAACCTTATAACAATAGCTCTTTGCTGAAAGGGAACCCTAAACGCTTTTAATCTATTCTAGAGGTTATTTCTAGGTGTCAAGTCAAATCTTTCCCAAAGTCAATGAAGGAACACAGGAAATTATTTTATTATTACAACATTTCTGTACGATGATCTAAGTGGAACTATGTGGTTCATGCTTGAATGGAATATTTTGAAATTGGCATGGCCTCTAACCCTTTTCCCATGACTATCTAATCTTCCTTTTCAAGATAGTTCTATATAAGTTGGTGATAAAAGGGGTAATCAAAATGGTCCTAGTATTTGAGGAGTTGCTTTTATCCCCATTTTTTAAAATAGGAACAATGAGGCTTTGCATCCATGGTTTGGGAAAGCCAAATTGAAGAGACTTGAACATGGAGGGCAAGGACATGTCCTCCAATATTTAGGATTCATGCTTGAGAAATTTTGATGTCCCTAGATTTCCCTTTTGCGGGTCGTTTAACCCCAAACTCTGTGTTTTACAAATTGAATGCATCTTCCTTTGCAATATAGTTTTGAATATTTTCAACGACACTAAGCGATCTATAAAATATCCTTAATGTGCATGAATTCCAACCCCTCGAGTAAATCTTGTTACTTTCTTTACATTTTCAATACATAAATTTTTTACTATCGAATTTAGAAAGTTGTAAGTGCTTCTCTTGCTTTTGTAATTATAAAATAATTTTTTTTATTAGAAGCTTCTAAATTTAATGAGACTCGATCTTTTCTAGCATTTTTTCATTCTTTATAATACCAAGTATTGGTCATTGATTTCCCTTTCACACGAAACTTCAAGTTGTTCATTGAAGCTGAGATCATTGTTGTAAAGCTATGATACATATTTTTCACATTTAATTCCTTTTAAAAACCCTTTAAAAAATGACCACCTTTCCTTTTATCAAATATTACTTGAGTTTTTCATTATTAATTGTTATTAATTGTTATCAAATATTACTTGAGTTTTTCATTATTAATTAATTGTTATTGTTATTAATTGTTATTTGATAGGATTATTAATTGATATTTTATCATATTTTTTTAGTGTAGAGGGGTCATCGTTATATATAACATAATCTAATCCATTATGTTACACCAAATGCTACAAATGGGTAAGTCCTCAAATCTTCTTCAATTTTAAACAAATCTTTCAACTTAATTACTTCATGATACTTACATGATGATTAGTTAAATTAAACACATTGTATTCTAAATGACTTTATTTAATTACTTAAATTAAACATATCATATCTTGAAAACCAAGGTTTTTCATATTAACAAACTTGCTACTCCATTGCTCGTTGTTTTAGCCTTGGCCTAGACTATGCAAATTTAAACGAAAAGGACTTTAAGTAACCTTTGGCCTCGACGTTGAAATCAAATTGACAGGCCAAATGGACTTTTCTTTGCTAGAGTTAAAAAAAATCCGATTTAAAGAAAAAGGAATTTAAGTAAACCCTTGGCCTCACGGTGAAATCAAATTGACAGGCCGAATGGACTTTTTCTCTGCATTAAGAAAAAGTCCAGAATGTTCGAGTTAGGACACGGATAACGAGATCCCGCAGAATAGAACCGATCCGTTCGTAGTGTAGGCAGGTGACTTTGCAGCCCGGATGACTTTGCGGACCGGATGACTTTGCACCCGCTGGGTGATGGACTGAATAATATCACTAGGTCACATACTGAATGATACCGACAGTATCCGAATAGGTTCGTTGTTCATTTTAAATAAATAAAACAGCAAGTGTTGTAAATAAATAAAATAGCACATGTTTTAATGTTGAAAAAAATAACATGAATATAAATGAAATAACAAATATTTTAATACTGAAAAAATAACTTGAATATGAATGACGAAGCATATTAAATTCTACCTATATGTATTCAAACATAAAATGAGTAACTGAATCCCAAATTCCTCCTTGGAGGTATTTTAACATGTTACTGGTTAAGAACAAAACCTGTTACAAACTCTATGGAAATAGAATAATGTTGTGTTTTTCTCTTTATATATAAATAACTACTATAATTATAGTACAAATTAAGATAATTTATGAATACCAATATTAAAGGCTACGTCAGTTAAGGTATATGCATGTAAAGCCAAGATGCCGAAGTCATCGGGAGGTACAGAGAAAAGGAAAGTACAAGTACAAGACTGTGCAATAGTTCATTTATTTATGAAGAAGAGGTACATAGTCTGGACTTATAGCACACCATCAATAAATATAGCAAGTCAGTGGCTGAGACGAGATTCTCTAGACCAGAGAATCCTGGCAGCTTTATTCAAATAGAGATAATTGATGGATGAGTCTTGCACGGTGAAGTAGAGTGGTTGATGCTAAAAGTTGTACAGCGAGCAATATCTAGCCGGCTACGGAGCCATTAAGACTCTGTCAGCGGATGGATATACTCAAATTCTATGGAGTCCATAAATGGCATGGTATCATGTGTATATTCTCATCACGATGTGCTTTTGAAGTCCCATCATATTACCTTAGTCCATTTTCCATCCATCCCCATGCAGTTTCCATTAACACCATATTTGCACACTGTTTCCATGATATGGATGGATTGCTCTGTTGGGAGTGCTAATTTAAATGCAAGATGTTTGATTTTAATTGAGAATTCAAAATTCAAATGGTTGCATCTACCACCTCACGTTTTCCCTCAATCTTATTGTTCAATTCATTTTCATTTAGACGCAGGGCAATGGCAGAAGATACAATAAGAGCCGACTGGAGGTTATGGCAACAATTTCCTCTACTTCATACTAGTGCAAGCGTTGGGTATTTTCTTTAATTTTTCATTGTACTCTGTAAATTCTCCGTATTCGCTTGATTTGCCATTGTACTCTATAAATTCTCCGTATTCGCTTGATTTTCCATTGCAGGATAAGAAACAACTTGAAATAATGGCCTTGATTCCTTTCTTTGGTTGATCAAGAGCTAACACCCTATGGGATCCATGGGACCGCAGTAGTAGCAGCCTGTTCAATCTGTGGGTAACCGTTTCTTGAATCTCGGATGTCTTTGACTTCAACAGCGCCATGGAATCCCCAAACTTTCCTTCTCACAGGACGCTCAGGCCATCGCCAACACGAGTCTCGACTGGAAGGAAACACCCGAAGCTCACGTTTTCATCGTCGATTTGCCCGGTAAGTCACATTTTTCTTTGTTTTTAATGCCATGCATTTCGATTTGCAGTCCATCAATTAAATAACCGACTGCTCCATTGAATGTATGTGTGCAGGGTTGAAGAAGGAAGAATTGAAAATCAAATTGGTAGACAAGGCAGTCTGAGAATAAGAAGAGAAAGACACAAATAAGATGTGTAGGACACCGACCAGTGGCACCTAGTGGAACAGTCCAGCGGACGATTGATGAAGCAATTCCGGTTGCCAGATAATGTGAACATGGATGACATTTCTGCAAAATTGGAGAACGGTGTTTTGACTGTGAATGCCCCCATGATTAAAGCAGAAGCTGTCTCCAATGCCAACGTCAAAAGGATTGATATTTCTGCAAGTGATAAGTAAAAGGAGCCACAATTCGTGGTTAGGGGTTTCCCAATTAATTCGTGGTTTAAGGGTTTCACAATTACAGATGCCTCAAAATAATTAAGGCAATACAATATCTTGATTGAGTGTACTTTGTGGGAGTGGTTAATAGAATACCTCCTATTTGTTGTGTTTTTGGGCTTAAAATCTTACAGAACATTTTGATGCTCTTCTTTCCTTTTTAACATTTCAAAAAGTTTATGTGGACTTTTTGAAGCTATTTTTTTTTTTGTTTTTTCAAACCTTTTTTAATAATTTACACAAATTAATATTCATAATTTAATTGTTTAAACCAAATAATATGTTAGTTATTCATAATTTAAATGTTTAAAAAATTAATAGGTGAATTCTTTAAATTATTTTATTTTTAAAATTAATTGATTTGTAAATTTTTAATAATTTACAGAAATCAATATTCAAAATTTAAATGTTTAAACAAATTAATATGTTCATTATTCATAATTTAAATGTTTAGACAAATTAATATCCTAATTCTTTAAATTTTTTATTTTTTAAATTAATTGATGTGTAATTTGAAAAAAAAAAAAGGAAAATTTGTGTTGATGAATTTTTTGGGTGTCGGGAGAAAACTGACCTTAACCCTATAATGGCGATGACTACTTTCCAAAAAAAAATGCCATATTAGACTTTGGATTCTTTTTAATTCACTCTTAAATCATTTCACTCTTAAATCATTGGTAGAGGTTCATATTATTTTACCAAATACCACCCTCTTTAACCACCCTCTCTAATCAACTTTCATGATGTATTCGGATCTTCTTCGAACCCCATCCACTTTCACCCCATAATTTGGATAAATTTTTCCAATAGATGACAACCCTATTAAAAAAAAAACATTTATTTTTTGGAGTGAATTTAGATTGTTCTAAAGTTTTTGTGATTCAAGGGTTTCTTGACTTTTTTACATTATCCGACATGCACTAAGAAAATAATTGCTAAGTGCACGTGGATACGTGCACAATATCTCACATACATGCCATCGTTTATGCCCATTGTTGCATTGTACAATCATCACGCATGTACATGGCCATCCATTTTTTTCCGTATCCCGATGCAACTGCAATCAATCACGCAGAAGATTGACGACATCTTACAGGATATTGAAGAGACACAACGATGTGGACTGATTGAAATTTGAAATTTGAATTTCAAATCTACATTGGCGCGTTTAATTTGAATTAGAAGAGTATAACATGTTCATATTTATCAAGGTTTTAGTGGTTTTCACCAAAAATGCACACGTTGTTTGTCACCAAAAGTTTTAGCTTTCATTGCTATATTTGTATAATTTTTATAGGATGTAAAATTTTACAATTTAAACAATTATAAAATAAAATAAAATAAAAAATGAAATATAATGTGTGTGAAAGGGGAATTATATATATATGGTATGGATAACTAATTATAATATTATATAAGGTAGGGATAAATTATAATATTTTAAGTTTTTATAAAAGTAATTTAAAATAAATAAATTATTAAATTTAATTTCAAATTATTTTATTGGAAAAAGGGGAAAGGGGAATTTTATATATGGTATAGATAACTAATTATAATTTTATATAAGGTAGAGATAACCCATTATAATATTGTAAGTTTTTATAAAAGTAATTTAAAATAAATACATTATTAAATTTAATTTCAAATTATTTTATTGGGAAAACAACTATTTTCAGTAGAAGAAAGGAAAGGGATTTGAGGAGTTTAATTCCAATATCATCCTATCATATTATAAATCAAGTGTAGTAAACAATATGAAGCAAGAAAAACACAAAGAAATCCAAATTCAAAGGCAAAGCAATCCCACTTTACTGACATCTACCTGTATGATCAACCTCATCTTCTTGTTCAGCTTCAACAACATTCATTAACATTGCCATCCATATCATCCAGCCGCAGATACGCATTTCCATCGTTTTTCAGCCTTCCATCTCCTGAGGCAACTAGGACACGCTACTTTCTTCTGAACCGTTTTACTGCGCACAATTCATCCAAAAACAATGACAGAAACAATGAATTGCCAAATTCACAATCCCTAAAAAGGATAACCAAATGAATCAAAACTATAAAATATATCTATGAAGGAGAAAAGATTCATTTCTAGGGTTTTGTTTATGTTGTGAATCTGTGTTACAGCCCAGAAAACCATAGTCCATCTCGCAGTGAAATTGTTATGGATAACGATACATCGTTAGGAACCTGCCGACCGACTGAGAGGCTAAAGGATTTAAAGAAGAAAATGGTTGATTACAATAAGAACTTAGGTGTGTATAATGTTGAGAAGATCATAAGCAAGCAATGAATGCCACATATTGCAAACCAAGAATCTGAAAGAGCCTAGTAAATTTTAACTGGAGCAACCTGCCTGTCCAATGCAAGAGAGAATTTATGATCGTTGAAGACAAAAATTGAAGGGAAAGAAAGAGAGGATCCTAAAGAAAGGAAAGATTTAGAATGTCTAGTGCTCTGCTGCAGAACTATCTCTATTTTTAAGGGAGAAGAATCATCAAAGGAACGAAAAATAAAAGTAAAACCATGGATTTCCAATACCTTCGTTTAGAGAAGGGAGTAGCCTTGACATCACAGTCTGCTTCACTCGGGCAAATCACATGATTTGTTTTGTTTCCTCTCCTGAAGCGTTTCCACCATCTCACCGCTCCAGCTCATCCTCCAATTCCTGCTTAAGAATTGTAATCCCTTCATTTCTTCAATTACACTTCTCCTGTTTATCTGGGTACAACATGGACACTGCTCCAAGGCAGGAGGCAGGGCACCTGCGAAGAGGATAAAAATTACGAGCAACAGCATCAAAAGACCTTAGCATAGGCATCGAAGCTCATTAGCACAGGCGTCGAAGATCGATCACGAACGTCGTGGAGACGGCGATAAAGGACCTTATTGGAAGCTGAAATAAAGAAGAGGGCGATAAGGACCTGATTGGAAGATGAAATCAGGACTGCAGTTTGCTTTTTTGTCAGAAATCAGGACTGCCAGGACGTCGTGGAAGCTGATAGCCTTCCATCCTCCTTGTCCTCTTGTTCGTTGTTCATCATAATTCCGCCGCTGCTACTGTGATCTTTCACCACCTCCTTTCCACGGTCCAGCGACATTCTCCCGACGCTCCTCTTCTGCCAACGTCGTGATCTTTAACTTCACCACCTTTCCATGTTAACCGCAAACAGTTCATCTCCCATTTGTGATTTTGTGGTGGACCTGCATTTTTCCTATTTATGATTTTGTGGTGGACCTGCATTTTGCCTTTTTGGCCGGTCCAGTTTCGGCCTGGGCCCTGCAGTTTTCTTTTTTGTCTACTCCACTACAGTTTGTATTTTTTGTCTACTCCACTACAGTGTGGGCCTGGGATTTAAATTTTTCGTGAGAGATTTTGTGTAACTGCCGTTTGCTTTTTGTGTCCATACCAGTGGTAATTGTTTTAAAAATGATATGGAAAATTTAAAACTAAAATAAAATAAAAAAGAAATTAAAATAATTATATAATAATTTTTAACATAAAAATGAAAAGAGAAATATGGTAAATTTGAAAAATATTGGTATTGAAGGTATATTATGAGGATTTTTTTTTTTAATAAAAACTATATCTTAAGTGTAAACCTACACAATACATCTGATAAAGGAGGAGGGGAAATATGAGCAAGCAAGTATACACACCCACATTACATGTCTCATAGACAAAGAGAAAAAGGTCAAGCATGCTAACATAATCTCCCCACACATGAACAAGAAAGCAAACATAAATACATTGTCCGTACGTCCACATAATCTCCCCACACATGAACAAGAAAGMAAACATAAATACATTCTTAGAACGTYCATATGCCCTCAATACCCAAGATACACAAGCATATGAAAATTATATGAAACATTAGCATATAAACTAGCATAATCCATTAACATGTATAACAAATATGCCCATGGAAAGTAATACAAATATTTGCAACATATAATTGGATGAAAAAAATAGCATTTCTATTAATGTAATCAACATAAGTACTTAGGTGATAAACTTGCGTAACAACACGTATCAGAATCGAGAAACTAAGTCCCTCCACTTGGGCCTTCACCACTTCAATCCTCTGCAAAAGGCAAACTCACAAGTAGTAGGAGTAATTGGGTTTCTTCTTCTCAAGATAGAAAGAGCTTGGGGGTTGAACAAAAGAAGTTCATACTTTCAAGATTCATGAAGTAAAATTTATTGAGAGTGTCTTTGCTCTCTATGATTATTCCCCTAAAGGCTTGTATATGGCTCAATTTATAGCCTTCAAATGGACTTGAAGGATCGAGTCAGAGCGTTTCCAGTAAATGGAAGGTCAAGGATCATGGATCTCGTGACATGGCATGGACACCCGACATATTTTTTAATTTTTGAGGACAAAACCCCATGTGTGCGAGTTGTAATGGAGCAACCCGTGTATACATGAATTGTCTAACTATGGTTCGCGTATATATATAAAATGTTGATCTTTTTGCTCTGGAATGAGAAAAATGGGGGATTTCAATGTGCAGAGGCAAAGGGAAGGCCATCAAAGCAAGATGCATGAAGTGTGGTGAAAATTGCTATAAGAGATGCCCCCTCATGTGTGAGGTCAGAGGAGTGATCGCGATGGCCGAAATACATTATAATTCCCAGAAGTGGAGTAGTGAGGACCCAGCTAGTAAGCATACTCCATAGGTGATCATACTCACGAACAAAACATAATGGAGTCCAATCTTCACCAGTAATCTTCACAAAGGTTTCATCAACATTTTCTGGGATGCAATTAGCGACATCATTCTTCTCCTCGCATTTACATGCATCCATGTAAGACTCTACATGCTCAATCTTCTTAGCCTCTTCCTGCATGCTTTGAACAAAAAACACATTCTCGAATTTTGCAGACTCTTCCTCAAGTGCTTCACCTTCTTCTGGGTAGAAAAAAACATCCACAATTGAGATCACCTATGAAATATCTCCTTCTTGCATGCTCTGAACAATACATGCATTATAGGTCTTTATGGGTTCTTTCTCGAGCACTTCACATTCTTCTGGGTAGAAAAACACTTCCACTTCTAATACCCTCTCTGGAATATCCCTATTTTCGATTCTCGGATTTTCTCCATTCTCCAATGCCCCTATTCTTCTTTCGATGGCTCAAATATTTTCTTCTATTTGTTTTCTCTCTTCATGTTGTTTTATCTATTTCCTAGTCAGTTGTATTTCTTCCCAAACCTACTCTTCCTCTTCTTTGCTCACCTTCTTCACCTTTTTCCATTTTTAATTCTGTAGCAATTTAATCAATCCTTCTCCGGCTTCTCAACAACTCACACTCTTAGAATTGTTCACAATATGGATTTACATGGCCAATGCATTGTCCACAGGCAATATTAATGCACCTATGTGCAATCTAGTGCTCCTCTGAGCACACTTAGTTCTTCTCTTGGACTAACTTAGGAGTGAAGTCTCCTAGAGTAAGACAAAATTATGTGGATACCTTAGGCTTCTTTAAATGCAAATTTGGACCGAATCCAAGGACCGCTGACCCCTGGTTGCTACAAGTACATACCTGCATAGATCGTTATGCTCTGACACCAAGATGATGCAGACGAAAAGGTGCGTAGACTCGGACAAAGTTCAACACTCACACAGAGTATCTAATATACACAAATAAGAAATGATACTGAGTAAAAAAAATTCGCAAATGGTCATATACACAGATCAATTGGAACAAAGACAACATACCCAAACTCAATATAAACTCTGTTGCACACTGGAACTTGTATACACTAAGACAATTCTCTTATTATATATGGATCAACAAATGCATGTTTCATATCCCAAGACAGTGGGGGGAACATAGTACATCAAGACATATGAAGTAGAAACTTACACACACATGTACTCATCTCAAACACTTCGTTCAGTAGATCAACTCGACTGCTACATGTTCCTGATGTTCCTCCTTTCCATTCGTAGGGAGTCTGGGTATTATTTATATTTTGATTATCTCATTGAGTTCATAAAATTTTTTAACACCCATTTCAATAATTGAACCTTGAATTTCATATGATCCTGCTTCTTCAAAGCATGCCTCTACTTGTCAATGTTGATGCCAAAAATAACAGGGTACATGGGCAACCTTGTATAACTCTTATATTACAATAAATATCTTACACCCAGACCGTGGTGTTCCTAACATAGAAATAAAATTTCCGTACAACCTTATAATAATAGCTTTTAGCTGAAAGGGAACCCTAAGCTCTTTTAGTCTATTCTAAACATTATTTCTAGGTGTCAAGTCAAATCTTTCCCAAAGTCAATGAAGCAACATAGGAAATTATTTTATTATTACAACATTCTTGTACGATGATCTAAGTGTAACTAGGTGGTTCATGCTTGAATGGAATATTTTGAAATTGGCATGGCATCTAACCCTTTTTCCATGACTATGTAATCTTCCTTTTCAAGATAGTTCTGTATAAGTTGGCGATAAAGGCATAATCACAACAGTCCTAGTATTTGAGGAGTTGCTTTTATCCCCATTTTTTAAAATAGGAACAATGAGGCTTTGCATCCATGCTTTAGGGAAGCCAAATTGAAGAGATTTGAATGTGGAGGGAAAGGACATGTCCTCCAATATTTAGGATTCATGCTTGATAACTTTTAATGTCCTTGGGTTTCCCTTTTGCGGGTCGTTTAACCCCAAACTCTATGTTTTACAAAGTGATTGCATCTTCTTTTGCAATACAGTTTTGAATATTTTCAACGACATTAAGCGATCTATAAAATATCCTTCTATTACTTTTGTAATTAAAAAATAACTGTTTTTATTAGAACCCTCTAACTTTAATCACACTCGTGCTTTTCTAACAGTTTTTCGTTCTTTATAAACATTGATTTCCCTTTTCGCACAAAACTTCAAGTTGTTCATTGAAGCTGAGATCATTGTTGTAAAGCTATTATACATATTTTTCACATTTAATTCTTTTTAAAAACCCTTTAAAAAATGACTACCTTTCCTTTTATCAAATATTACTTGAGTTTTTCATTATTAATTGTTATTTGATAGGATTACAATGTATGTCAAAGTTTGGAGTTAGGATTAAGTGCCCATGATAAAATATCAAATCAAAATCATATTTTTTTTTTAGTGTAGAGTGGTCATCCGTATATATAACATAATCTAACTCATCATTGAGGAATCCATTTTGTTCCACCAAATGTTGAAAATGGTTAAGTTCTCAAATCTTCTTTAATTCTAAACAAATCTTTCAACTTAATATTCAAAAATTCTATTTTGTTTGCCATAAAAAACAAAGTCCTCATCTACTTAGAAAAGAGTTAAGATGGGAAACATTACATAAGATTATAATTTGATTACTTTGTGATGCTTAATTAAATTAAAGTATAGTATTCTAAATGACCTTATTTAGTTACTTAAATTAAACATATCATATTTTGCAAATCAAAGTTTTTCATGTTAACAAACTTGCTACTCCATTGCTCGTTGTTTTAGCCTTGTCCTAGACGTTGAAATCAAATTGATAGACCAAATGGACTTTTCTTTACTAGCGTAAAAAAAAAACCGATTTAAACGAAAAGGAATTTAAGTAAACCCTTGGCCTCACGTTGAAATCAAATTGACAGGCCAAATCGACCTTGCTAGCGTTAAAAAAAATCTGTGATGTTCGAGTTAGGGCACGGATAACGAGATCCACGATAATATTTTCATGAACTGGACTTGATCCCGCACAATAGAACCGATCCGTTCGTATTGTAGGCAGGTGCCCAATTACGTTCGTGCTGAATCTGAAGTCGCCGTATATGTTTTGCTAAGACTGAATCGGGCTGACCTGATGACTTTGCAGCCCGTTGGGTGACGGACTGAATAATATCGCTAGGTGACGGCCTGAATGATATCGGTGGTGTCCGAATAGGTCCATTGTTCATTTTAAATAAATAAAACAACAAGTGTTATAAATAAATAAAACAACAAGTGTTATAAATAAATAAAATAGCAAATATTTTAATGTTGACAAAAATAACACGAATATAAATGAAATAGCAAATATTTTAATATTGAAAAAATAAATATTAAATTCTATCCATATATACTTAAATATACAATTAACTTACCATATAAAGGATACAAATGAGTAACTTAATTCCAAATTTCTCCTTCGAGGTATTTTAACATATTATTGATTAAGAACAAAATCGGTTACAAACTCCATGGAATTAGAATAACGTTGTGTTTTCCTCTTTATATATAAATAACTACGATAATTAGAGTACAAATTAAGATAATTTATGAATACCAATATTAAAGGCTACACGAAGTCATCGGGAGGTATAGAGAAAATGAAAGTACAATACTGTGCAATAGTTCATTTATTTATGAAGAAGAGGTACATAGTCTGGCCTTATAGCACACTATCAATAAATCTAGCAAGCCAGTGGCTGAGATGAGATTTTGTAGACCAGAGAATCCTACCAGCTTTATTCAAATAGAGAGATTTGATGGATGAGTCTTGCACGGTGCAGTAGAGTGGTTGATGCTAAAAGTTGTACGACGAGCAATATCTAGCCTGCTGCAGAGTCATTAAGATTCTGTCACCGGATGGATATACTCATACATTATTGAGTCCATAGATGGCATGGCATCATGTGCATATTCTCATCATGGTGTTCCTTCGAAGTCCGATCATGTTACCTTATTCCATTTTCTGTCCATCCCCACGCAGATTCCTTTAACACCATATTTGCACATCGTTTCCATGATATGGATGGATTTCTC
>JZKD02S1832176.1:79847-90487 GCA_000966675.3 Picea glauca | reverse complement strand
CAACAATGGTCAAGTGGATTAGTGTAAGATCCAAGCAGTCATCAGAAATGAAAGGAACCTAATGCATATATAAGAAGGTTATAACAATCAAATATGACGCATACCATGATACCTCAGACCAATTACCTCATGGAGGAAGAGTCCTCTCCGATACAAGCCCAGGTCGGTGGTGATGGAAACTGCTACCGCTAGCAGGACAAATCTGACGAAGAATAAGAAAGATGGGCCCTCCAGGGCCATGCTCAAGTCAGCCCTGCTCTCGGTACTCCATGTCTAGGACCATGTGGGCCTCGAGACATAATCTCCTAGTTATCCCTAGATATCGGGGATAACAATGACCTTCTTGCATTGCTTGGCAGAGATCAAGGAAATAGCACTAGGTGGCATTTCCTGAGGTATCCTATACAATTTCCTGTTCAAAGTAATAATAACACTACAAGGCCTAGATTCATATACAACATGACATTTCCATAAATAAGGTTGTCCAAAAAGAACATCAAAAACTTCAAGAGGATAAATGTCACATATTACCTCTTCTTTGAAGGGCTTGATGTTGTACAACAAGCTGACGTGGAGGTCGCTTCCTTGGCAGAGTCATCCAATGGTGTCAGTATGTGGGTGTGATGTTGACAACATGGATAGTCGCTTGTTGTCATCTACTGAGATGAGGTTCTTCTGACTACCGCTATCAACGATGAAGTGTAGTGGGGTTCCCTTCACCCACATTAGTGAATGAAAAATGCACTCACCTTCCTCTGGCTCATTTGGTTCACTAGGCTCGAACTTGGTAGTGGCAATGGTGGAATTGGGTTCTGCATCAATGATCCATTTTCACCTTTCTAGTTCAGACTCAGAGTCTGACCCCGCATCTGAATCAGAGGCTTTCAACTCAGTCACCAGTGACTACTTTGAGCGGTAATCAACAGTGTTGTGCCAGGGACTCTTATGGAAGTCACACCACTTCTCAATATCTTTCTTTGTCTTTCCAGTGTCCCTCTTTGTCTGTAGCTTAGGTTGGTGGTCCTAAAGTTTTCCATATTTTCTCTGTCCTTTGTTCTACAGGTTGGGGCTACCTTGTCCCTACTTTTGCTGTGAGGGGTTTCCTGACCCAAATTTCCGCATCTTTTGTTTGAGCTTCTGCTCAATTTTGATGACATATTGGTAGGTCGCGCCCAAGGACAAGATGTCCAGAAAATCCATTTCAGCATTGATGTATCTATGCAGACCACCATAATACTTGAGTGCCAGATGTCACTCAGAATATTTGATACCCAGCTTGGTCCGCAAGGTATGGAAGATATTTGTAAACTCTGGCACGAATTGGTGTCTTTCCTACCATAGTGTGGTCCATTTTGTATACAAGTCATCATAACTTCTGACATGGTAATACTATTCTTTAATAGCATCCCTGAATGACTCCCCGGTGACCACGACTGTAAATAATGAGGGTTCTTTTGTTTCCTTCTACTCAAAGAATGTCTCCCACCAATATTTTATGTGGGGAATGGCTTTGAAGAGCGCAAAAGTAATCTTTTCTCTATTCTATAAGTTATGAACAAAAAAATACCTTTCTAGCAAATTCAACCATTTGTCTACGGAGTTTCAATCTATCTATCCTTCAAATATAGGAATATCAAAGTTGATTTGTACCTTGAAAGGGGCGGCGCTACCGCTTGAGCAAGATGTGTCACCTGTTGGTAGTCATTGAAGGATTTGTGAAAAATTATCCATCATTTCGTTCATCTGTTGCGTGAGGGATTCCTCAAGCAACATTTTGAAAGGATCTCATGTCCCATCTAATTTTTTTTCACCTGCCATGAGAGGTTGCTTGGGTGTGCAAGAGCTTTTGTCCTCAAGACAAACAATCTCAACCCCCAATTCTTTGTAATTTGACCTCATTGGGTACATGCATTATAAACGACAAGGAGTAGGTCACTCTGATACCACTAATCCATATTTTATGAGCAGAATGAATTGGATGAAGATTATTATTATTCTTTAATACAAAAACATATAACATGTATGTGATAAAACAACAAAGATAGAGTAAAATTGGTTTCTATTAACTTAGGAAATAAGTTGAAACTATAAAATGCAGTGGAAAACAAGCTTGTTGGGATGGTGGTGACTTATCTCTAAAAAGATATGTAACAACTATGCTCTTTCGAAAGAAAATGAGTACAATGAGGCTCTAAAGGCATTTTTACAATAAATATGAATTCCAAAACCCTAGACATCCAAAAACCTAACCATGGGAGATGAAGCGCCAAAATTCATGTGGGCCCTGTTGGGGTAAGTTAGTACATTAACTTCCCGGGGTCATAACTTTTTCATACGATCTTCATTTAGGGCTCATGTAATGTCCCTTTCCAAATAGGATTTCCAGAGAGGAGGCTTAATGGTCTAAACCACCCCATTAGACTATAGCCAGGGCCAGAAAGGGGTAAACAAGGTCACTAGAGGTTACTTCAGTCACCGGTGTTATATTTAGAAAGTGACATTGAGATAAAAAGGGTAAAAAATTATTTTAAGTCAATATGGGGTAAAAATAGAAGTCAACAATGAATTAGGGTTTCAGTAGTGATTTAGGGTTTTGGAAGTCAACACTGATTTAGGGTTTCAACAGTGATTTAGGGTTTTGGAAAGATATAAAGGAAGGGTCAGCAACTTAATTCATCATTATGTAGATTATGACTTGTCATTTAGCAGAAGAGGCGCATCTCGGGAGAGGTAGTTCAGTGGATTCCAGGGGGAAGACACTAGTTGGTTGATTTTGGTGTTGAGAGAAACACCCTAGTCACCGAGGAGATCATTCAAGTATTCCATCGTTCTTCAAAAATATTTACACAGTGTTCAGCAACAAGGGCGCATTCATCCAGAGTGAGGGTGCAACTTCTAAGAGGGGTTTTAATCAACTTATCCCAACCAGGGAGAATTTTGAGATTTCCCTTCGACCCATTTGAGAGGAAGGCAAGGCACATATTTTTCCTGTTTCCTCATCATATTCTGATGGAGTAATCAACTGGGGCGCATTTTCCAGACTTGGACATGCGAAACTTTTGATGGATACATTTGGGGTTCTAGAGAGAGCATCAGGCCATGTTCAAGGAAATCATTCCGACCCATTTCCCAGTAGACCAAGGCGGTCATTTTGAGACACATCTCATCCAATTCCGATGGTGGAATCACTAGGACGCATTTTTCCAGAGAAAGAGGGGCACATTCCCGTAGGGGGATCCATCCAGGATCCAAACTCAGCAGAAAAAGGCTCTGACAGTTAACAGTACTGAAGAGTAGAGTAGGGCACATCATTTGGGATAGTTTCCAGGCCATTCTGTGAAGTACATCTCCCAGGGCAAACTTTCCAGACTTTCAGCAGTTATTGTCAGATTTGCCATGGTCCCAATGCATCCATTGATTCCGCAGTGCTCCCATATTTTGTGTATTATCTTTTAGTTGCTTTTGTGTATTCTAGATAAGATCCTTTGTCTGTTGATATATTCGAGTATTGTTAGTTTATTCAGCCGCATTCGGTCATTTTGTAATCCACAAAGATATCATAATATAAACTCTGCATTCCTTTGTCACACTAGTTATTTGTATGATCATTTATATGTTGTAAACAATTAATCCTACACACACATTATTAGTGTTTCCTAGACTAGCCAAGTCAAGAACATTACAGTGGTATCAGATCTTTAGTCCTGCCAGCTTGTGACTAAAGACAATGAGTGCAGTAGAAGACCCAGAGGGCCATGAACACGTAGATGATGAATATGTCACTTATAATAGGAATAAGGAAAGAATTGATAGGCTTGACTTTCCCCCTTTCCCTCCTAGCTCAGAGGAAGAGGAAGAGGCACACAGAGAAGCAGACAGAAGGGAAGAGCGTGAGTCAGAGAGGATGTTAGGAGATAGATATGAGTGACTAGAGAGCAGTGGCAAGGCCCCCGTAGATCCAGAGACAACTTTCATGGAGTTTATCAACGATATGTTAGCTATTCAACGGACCATGTCTTAGTCCTTGGCACAGGTGGTTGATATATTGGCTAGAGTGGGCACACCAGACACACAAGTCCCGCATGCACCATAGGGGAACTCAGGAGCAGGAAGTAGATCCTAGTCACCCTCTCACACATACACCTCTATGAGTAGGATTTCCATAACCTTGTTTCCCAGTTTCTAGAGTGCACCCCCGATAGTCGCACCACCACTGATAGCACAGAGGAAACCCACTCATGAAGAGGAAATTGCAGAGTATAGGAAGGAGTACACAACATTAGGTCATGACTTCCACCAGGACATGACCCTAGTCGAGTATTGTGGACTCATACTGAGGAACTGTCCCAGAGAGATACAAAGGGGAGGACCGCAACAATAACAGGAGCATAAAATGGATTTCATCCAAAAATTTGGTAAACTCACCATAACTTCTTTCTACAGATTGCCCAAATGAACTACCATAGCTTGGGTACAAAAGCTAGACACATACTACAATCTCAACCAGATGCCTGAGACAGAGGCCATAAGTTTCGCAACCTTACACTTGGAGGTGGAGGCACACGAGTGGTGGTATCACGGATTTGTGACATTGGTTCACAGTTGCATGCTAACAGGAGGAAACCAGCAAAGGGAGGAGTCATAGCGACCCTTTCTAGTTTTCCTAGGTTTGATACCCTCCAGATCAGAGGGACTATTCGAGGGCAACGGGTAATCACCCTGATAGATGGTGGGGCCACCCACAACTTCATCGATGCTTCACTAGTATCGATACAGGCACTTCAGAAAAAAGGAGTTTGAGGGGTTTGATGTTGCAGTAGAAGATGTCCACTTAGTGGAGTGTCTAGACAAAGTTCTAGACTTGGAGGTAAAGTTAGGAAACTATACAGTGAAAGATACATTTTATGTTGTTGACCTATCTGACACAGATGTGGTGTTGGGAGTCCAGTGGATGATTACCTTGGGAAAAATCACCACCAATTACCAAACCTTGGAGATGGGATTTAGAGACCATGATGGGAAGAAGGTTGTCCTAAGAGGTATGTCGACGGGAGCACCCAGGACAGTTTCATCCAAGAGGATGGAGAGGATATTCAAACATTGGGAAGTAGCATATGTTGTCGAGTGTTTGATCACTATGCGGAAGGATTCAGAGGGTCAACAATAGTACCATACAGAGATCAAGGATTTATTGGGATGACATTAGCAGGTCTTTGAGGCAATTCCACCAGGGAGACCACCTGACAGAGGGTTTGAGCACACCATTGAGTTGAGTGTGCGAGATCTTTTGTCCTCAAGAGAAACAATCTCAAGCCCCAATTATTTGTACTCTGAACTCGTTGGGACATGCATTATAAACGACAAGGAGTAGGTCGCTCTGATACCACTGATCCATATTTTATGATCATAATGAAATGGATGAAGATTATTATTACTCTTTAATACAGAAACATATAACATGTATGTGATAAAACAACAAAGATACAATAAAATTGGTTTCTATTAACTTAGGAAATAAGTTGAAACTGTAAAATGCAGTGGAAAATAAGCTTGTTGGGATGGTGGTGGCTTATCTCTGAGAAGATATGTAACAATTGTGCTCATTCGAAAGAAAATGAGTACAATGAGGCTCTAAAGGCCTTTTTACAATAAATATGAATTCCAAAACCCTAGACATCCAAAAACCTAACCATGGGGGATGAAGCGCCAAAATTCATGTGGGCCCCGTTGGGGTAAGTTAGTACATTAACTTCTCGGGGTCGTAACTTTTGAATATGATATTCGTTTAGGGCTCATGTAATGTTCCTTTCCAAATAGGAGTTCCAAAGAGGAGGCTTAATGGTCTAAACCACCCCGTTAGACTATAGCCAGGGCCAGAAAGGGGTAAACAGGGTCACTAGAGGTCACTTTAGTCACCGGTGTTATATTCAGAAAGTGACATTGAGCTAAAAAGGGTAAAAAATGTTTTTAAGTCAATATGGTCTAAAAATAGAAGTCAACAATGAATTAGGGTTTTAGTAGTGATTTAGGATTTTGGAAGTCAACACTGAATTAGGGTTTTGGAAAGCTATAAAGGAAGGGTAAGCAACCTAATTCATCGTTATGCAGATTATGACTTGTCATTCAGGAGAAGAGGTGCATCTCAGGAGAGGTAGTTCAGTGGATTCCAGGAGGAAGATACCAGTTGGTTGATTTTGGTGTTGAGAGACACACCCTAGTCACCGGGGAGATCATTCAAGTATTCCATTGTTCTTCAAAAATATTTACACAGTGTTCAGCAGCAAGGGTGCATTCATCTAGAGTGACGACGCAGCTTCTAAGAGGGGTTTTAGTTGACTTATCCCATCCAGGGAGAATTTTGAGATTTCCCTTCGACCCATTTGAGAGGAAGGCAAGGTGCATATTTTTCCTGGTTCCTCATCATATTTAAATGGAGTAATCAACTGGGGCACATTTTCCAAACTTGGACATGCGACACTTTTGATGGATACATTTGGGGTTCTAGAGAGAGCATCAGGCCATATTCAGGGAAATCATTCTGACCCATTTCCTAGTAGACCAAGGCGGTCATTTTGAGACACATCTCATCCAATTCCAATGGTGGAATCACTAGGATGCATTTTTCTAGAGAAATAGGGGCACATTCCCATAGGGGGATCCATCCAGGATCCAAACTCAACAGCAAAAGGGTCCGACAGTTACCAGTACTGACGACTAGAGAAGGGTGCATCATTTGGGATAGTTTCCAGGCCATTCTAAGAAGTACATCTCCCAGGGAGAACTTTCCAGACTTCCAGCAGTTACCATCAGAGCTGCCATGGTCCCAACGCATCCATTGATTTAGCAGTGCTCCCATATTTCCCGTATTATCTTTTAGTTGTTTTTTTGTATTCTGGATAAGATCCTTTGTCTATTGATCTATTCGAGTATTGTTAGTTTATTCAGCCGCATTCGGTCATTTTGTAATCCACAAAGATATCATAATATAAACTTTGCATTCCTTTGTCACATTTGTTATTTGTATGATCATTTATATGTTTTAAATGATTAATCCTACACACACATTAGTAGTGTTTCCTAGACTAGCCAAGTCAAGAACATTACAGTGGTATCAGATATTTAGTCTTGTCATCTTGTGACTAAAGACAATGAGTGCAGCAGAAGACCCAGAGGGCCGTGAACATGTAGGTGGCGAATATGTCACTTATAATAGGAATAAGGAAAGAATTGATAGGCTTGACTTTCCCCCTTTCCCTCCTAGCTCAGAGGAAGACGAAGAGGAACACAGAGAAGCATAGAGAAGGGAAGAGCGTGAGGAAGAGAGGATGTTAGGAGGTATATATGAGTGACTAGAGGGAAGTGGGAAGGCCCCCGTAGATCCAGAGACAACTTTCATGCAAGTTATCAATGATATGTTAGCTATTCAATGGACCATGTCTTAGTCCTTGGCATAGGTGGTTGAGATATTGGCTAGAGTGGGCACCCCAGACACACAAGTCTCGCATGCACCACAGGGGAACTCAAGAGCAGGAATTAGATCCCAGTCACCCTCTCTCACATACACCTCTGTGAGTAGGATTTCCAGAACCTTGTTTCCCAGTTTCCAGAGGGCACCCGCGATAGCCGCACCGCCACTGATAGCATAGAGGACACCCACTCATGTAGAGGACATTACAGAGTATAGGAGGGAGTATGCAACATTGGGTCATGACTTCCACTAGGACATGGCCCTAGTCGAGTACTGTGGACTCAGACTGAGGAACTATACCAGAGAGATACAAAGGGGAGGACTGCAACAACAACAGGAGCATAACATGGATTTCATCCAAAAATTTGGTAAACTCACCATAACTTCTTTCTACAGATTGCCCAAATGTACTACCAGAGCTTGGGTACAGAAGCTAGACACATACTACAAGCTCAACCAAATGACCGAGACAGAGGCCATAAGTTTCAAAACCTTACACTTGGAGGGTGACGCACACGAGTGGTGGTATCATGGATTCGTGACATTGGTTCACAATTGCATCACTTCCTATAGGGAGTTCACAAAGAGTCTCATGGACAGGCTTGACAGGAGGGATCTCGAGATCCAATTCAGGGATCTAGCCCAGTTGAGACAAACTGGCACAGCTGAGGCATTCATCACGGAGTTTCAATGAGTAGACGTGGCAGTGACATATATATCAGAGCCCAGGCTGATCATGCTATTCACAGAGGGACTCGTCAAGCCTTTGAGAGGATGAGTGAAGGCATGCAGGCCTCCCACCTTGCAGGATGCCATCCTTCACACTCAAGATTTGGAAAAATCAATGCCAAAGACTAAAACCTTTTCCAAACCCTTCATACCCCAGAAGTATCGAGACAGAAAGGCATTCTAGAGAGAATAGAATGGCAAGGAGAAGATGGATGATGAGACTAGGTGAATCTTATGAGGAAGAAGCTTTTATACAACTACAGAGACCCTTGGGTCCCAGGCCACCAGTGCATGGGCAAGGGAGAGATTCACTATATTGAGGTGGCAACAGATAGTGTGGACAGTGAGGAGGAGGAGTAGGACAGTGGATCCACTAGCTCAAAGGAGGAGTCAACACAGGCAAAGGAGTATCCTCCCCGTAGACCTCTGATACTGGCAAGAGCCCATCCTTGAGTAGTCCCACAGCCGCCTGAGCATTCTAACAGGAGGAAACCAGCAAAGGGAGGAGTCATAGCGACCCTTTCTAGTGTTCCTAGGTATGATACCCTCCAAATCAGAGGGAATATTCGAGGGCAACGGGTAATCACCCTGATAGATGGTGGGGCCACCCACAACTTCATCAACGCTTCACTAGTATCGATACAGGCACTTCAGAAAAAGGAGTTTGAGGGGTTTGACGTTGCATTAGAAGATGGCCACTTAGTGGAGTGTCTAGACAGAGTTCTAGACTTGGAGGTAAAGTTAGGCAACTATATAGTGAGAGATACATTTTATGTGGTTGACCTATCTAACACAGATGTGGTGTTGGGAGTCCAGTGGATGATTACCTTGGGAAAAATCACCACCAACTACCAAAACTTGGAGATGGGATTCAAAGACCATGACGAGAAGAAGGTTGTCCTAAGAGGTATGTCGACGGGAGCACCAAGGACAGTTTTAGCCAAGAGGATGGAGAGGATATTCAAACATTGGGAAGTCGTATATGTCGCCGAGTGTTTGATCACTACGCAGAAGGATTCAGAGGGTCGACAATAGTACCATATAGAGATCAAGGATTTATTGGGATGACATCAGCAAGTCTTTGAGGCAATTCCACAAAGGAGACCACCTGACAGGGGGTTTGAGCACACCATTGAGTTGGAGGAGGGGGCCAAACCTATTGCTACTACATATGGGCGGATTATTCCACGAAAAGGTTCCACGCCTCCACTAGTTTCATCATTTTTTTAAATAGGGTGGGATTTTTGTCGATATAGCCACGCAAGTTCATCGCAATATCCACGAAAATATTAATTTAACCTAGTCTGGATTTTCATTTCTATAGCGACGAAATTTCATGGCAATAGCGACAAAATTTTTGCCTATCTCATTGGTCAGTGTTAATGACTAATTGACTATTTTATCTATATATATGTGACTTTAAGAGACTTTGTGACACAATTTCTATAGTTGCGACATTGGTCATGGCTTTTGTTTTAGCTGTTTATATTTCCCATCACCCACCAGTTGAACAAATCCAATTCTCGATCTACATAGCTCAAATTTTGAACTTGCAAGGTTAGTATGTTATTTTTTATTGATGTACTCATTTAACTTGTAATTTTTTTTTTCAAATGTCCAATTTGCATTTAGCTTGTTTTTCCCTTGATAATATATTATAATATGTGTAGTAGCATATTTCATGTCCTTGGTTTTAATTGGATCTAGTTAGTATATTCTATGGAAAAGGGTATCTGGATTCCATAATATTCTAGGTTTATGTAATCCACATACCCTTTTCCCTTCAATTGTAGCTATAATCTCTCTCTCTTTTCATTGATAAACATATGGAATTTCTCTTGAAACTCAACCCTGATCGGTGAAATAATAGTAATTGATTGCTATATTCCCTTCTTTAGCAGGGACTAATAAGATACATAAACACTAACCCTAAACTTATGTTAGGTATATATTTCATTATTATATAAAGAAAACATTTGTACACATATGGCCTTATTATAAAGATGTTATCTATGTCGTCATGATGTTGATCCTCTACACATATGATCACCTAATTATTATAAAGATGTTGACCTTATTATAAAGATGTTGACCTTATTATAAAGATGTAGGTCACTATAAATAAACATATCATAATCAAAAGGAGTAGCCAAAATATAAAAAATTGACAATTTAATGTTTGCTATGGTGTAGGTAAGACAATTACTTGTCAGGACAAGGATTTGTCACAATGAACGAAAATGACAAGAAGATTGCTCGGTTAAGAGAGGCATTAGAGGCAAGGGGCGATGGAAAATGTTATTGTCCTTTAATGCAGGCACCACCTGTTATGTCGAAGCAGATCTTCGATTCCGCCATTTTACTGTACTGGAATCTTTCTTGCATACGGTCTTCATCATTCTTTGACAGGGCTAAATTAGCTAACTGTCACTAACATTTGCAA
>JZKD02S1832176.1:62733-75906 GCA_000966675.3 Picea glauca | reverse complement strand
CACACACACACATATGCCCAAAGGCACTTCTACCATTTGTCTCAACCCTTGATCTCTTCTACCATTGGGTGCACATCCACTGAGCACGTATCTTTCAAGCATGCATCCATGGTACCTTGGGTCCAATTGTTCCACACATGGAACTTTAGGTGCAACACCATTGGACATTGGACAGTTAGTAAAAAAATTATGAAGAAGGAAGAGGCACCATCAGGGATAGTCAAAGTTGGAAATGAGGGAGCTTGGTTCCACCTTATAGTGAAGCGTTTTGCAAGTGTAGGGAAAGTTGCATATAAAAGGGGGATGCCTTAAAAGTTATGAGTCATAAGGGAAGAACTCATTCACAAGAACTATTGGTTTTTTGTCAAATCTATCCCATATAGGTTAAATTATTCACTAGATTCCTTGTTTGAATGTTCTACTAACTCCATTTATCCACATAGAACTAGAATGTCTTTATTATATAAGAAAACATCCATCATTCTAGATACTATTGTCACTATGGATTCCACTATGAATTCAATCCTAGTGAGTCTTTGTTACAATACCTTCACTACATTGTTGTCCATCAAAGATTGCATATGAATTTCTCTTGATGTATCACATTTAGATTATCCATCAATTCCAATTCCTCCAAGTTCTATACTACAAGGTTTTTCATCCCATTTATAGGTTGTAAAATCCATTCTCAAGGAATCCATTCTGCCAATGTCTTCATGTTGCTTCCTTATTGTAGGGATGACACATGGATATTCAAGCCTAGTGAGTCGGTTTTACAAAACCTTCATTCAATTGTTTTCCATCGAAGTTTGCATAAGAATTTCTCTTGATGTCTCACATATAGGTTATCCATAAATTACAATTCCTCCAATTTATCTACTACAAGGTTTCTCATCCCCTTTACAGGCTGTAAAAACCATTCTCAAGGAATTCATTCTTCGAATGTCTTCATGCCACTTCCTTATTGTAGGGATGACAGGTGGATCCTCAAGCCTAGTGAGTCATTGTTACAAAACCTTCATTGACTTATTTTCCATAAATGGTTGTATAAGAATTTCTCTTGATGTCTCACATATAGATTATCCATCAATTTTAATTCCTCCAAGTTATCTACTACAAGGTTTCTCATGTTAATATTATGGTAGCTTCAGGAGGTATGAACCTCTATTATGACCTATGACGATATTAGAATATTCCGAAAGGAAGCAAAGAAGTAAAGGAACCCCTAGATGAGATGTCGGCTACAAAAATATAATTAATATGAATTAATTAGTAACCATAAGGAGAATTCGGCCTCAGTAAGTCTGCCAGAACCACTATAAATACAAGGTGTCAGTCTCTCATTTGACACATTATTAGAATTGTAGAGAGCCAGTTGTGCGCACTGTAGTTGGTAGTTTTGTGTGCAAGTTTCTGGGGAAGGTGTTGCACCAATTTCTGGGTGGGACTATCTGATTATCTTTGGTTTCTATTCTTGCTTGGTGCATTAGCTTTGCTTGGCTATTTATTTCTACCAGTATTCTTCTCTATCAAGGTCAAGGTGCTTGGAGGGTGGCTTCGGCCTATGGTTGGGTGACAAGGGTATTGTCAATGGTAAAACGAGGACAATCCTTCATATTCTAACAGGTTATGGGCCCACACCTCCTTCATTCATCCTAAACGCTGGAAGGAAGCATAGCCGCTAGGATATTGAGCTCATTGAGGAACTGTCGCTAGGGTTACTAGTAGGAACAACCTCCTAGACACTGCCACTAGGGTTACTAGTAGAAGTAGTTGTAAAAACCCTAATCTAAGATCTAACACATTGTGATGGAGCATCTCGCTCAAGAAGAAGATATTCAGATGCGCCCTAACTCAACGCGCCTCTTGGCTCCCTCAGAAGACAGAAACGACGAAGTTGAAGTTTTGGATCAAGGCATGACTATTTACCAGTTAACCGAAGACATGAGTGAAACAATCAGTATTTTATACTACTGAGCACTTACCGGAACGATTGAATATGACATGTGGATAATCGATGGTGAAGCTTCTAGGAACATGATGAGGGATCAATCCAGACTCTCAAATCTAAATGAGAAGAAAACCTCGTACAAGGTAGAGCTTGGAGACAAAACCACTTACCCCATGGAAGGATTTGGACAAGCCTCCATCAAATTGAAAACAGGTAACTATGTTCACTTAAGCAATGTTTTATATGTACCTGGTTTAGAAAAGAATCTTGTATCGATATCATGCCTAGAAGACAAAGGAAACATAATAGTCTTCATGGATGGAAAGGTGTTATCTTGGCATAAAGACTCTAGCATAGATAATGCTAGGGTTATTGGAAGTCATGAAGGAAATCTGTATAGACTACTAGAACAGACTGAAGAAGCTCACGTACATGATGAAGTCTACCCTAATGATATTTGGCATAGCAAGTACGCTCACATCAACTATCAAGCATTACCTTTTCTCAGAAATATGGTTGAAGGAATACTAGAATTGAAATCTACACATGAAGGAATCTGCAAGGGATGTGCCCTTGGGAAGAATATCAAGAAACCATTCCCAAGTAGCGACAACAAATCTAAGGAGATTTTATATCTGATACACTGAGATGTTTGCAGTCCAATGCTAGTAAAATATCTAGGAGTATCTTCTTACTACGTAATCTTCATAGATGATTGTTCAAGAAAGACTTGGTTATATCTACTCAAGACAAAAGATGAAGTATTCAACAAGTTTCAAGAGTTCAAAGAAGAAATATAAAATCTCATGAATAAGAAGATCAAGATGCTAAGAACTGATAATGGTGGAGAATACACATCAAAGGAATTTGTTGCATTCTGCAAATCAACATGGATTGGAGGGAGCTGACAGTTCCTCATAATCCTCAACAAAATGGTGTAGCAGAAAGAAAGAATAGATCCATTGAAGAAACCGTAAAATCCTTACTAAATGATCAAGGTCTATCCATGTTCTTATGGGGATAAGAAACAATGACAGCAATATATGTACAGAATAGAAGTCCTCATCATATATTGAAAGACATGACACCAGAAGAATCTTTCTCGGGTAAGAAACCTAATGTAGAAAATCTAAGAATATTTGGATGTCCTGTTTACTCTCACATTCCCAAGGACAAGAGAAATAAAGTAGAACCTTCAAGAAAGAAAGGGATATTCGTGGGATACAATGATCCATCCAAAGCTTATAAAATATATATTTCAGAGCAACACAAGATCAAAGTTAGCAGAGACGTAACATTCAATGAGAAGATAGCCTTCAAGAAATCCATAGAAGAAAATATAGAAGAAGAAGAGATTGAAGAACTTAATGAAGAAAGAACAGAAAACATAAATGACGAAAAGGAACTACCTGATCATCTTATGGATCCATGTGAAAAAATTGATTCAAATATCGTACCTAAGACCAAGAAAAGACCAGCGTGGCTTGAAGCTACCTTACAAGACATAGAAAGACTCAAGGTTCCAGAAGGAACATTTAGAAAGAGTAAAAGACCGAAAATATTCTCAAAGCTATGCAACATACATGATGAAGCTTCTAGATGAAGAACCTACCACATTTGAAGAAGCAGTTCAAAAAGGACAATGGAAAGAAGCTATGACGGAAGAGCATCAATCCATTATGAAAAATGAGGTATGGGATATTGTACCTAGACCTAAGGAAAAATCAGTAGTAACTTCAAAATGGGTATACAAGTTCAAACATGCAGCAGATGGAAGCGTGGATAAATACAAGGCAAGATTCATAGCCAGAGGGTTCTCCTAGAAGGAGGGAGAGTATTATGATGAAACCTTTTCTCCAGTGGCTAGATATACTTCCATCAAAGCTATGATATCTCTTGTCGCTTCCATGGGATGGAACTTACATTAGATGGATGTAAAGACGACCATCCTGAATGGAGAAATTGAAGAATAAGTATATATTGAACAACCTCAAGGGTTTGAGGTACATTCTAGAGACACTCACGTTTGTAGATTAAAGAAAGATCTATATGGACACAAGCAAGCTCCAAGAACTTGGTATGATAGAATGGATAGCTATCTAACAAAACTTGGTTTCTCCAAGAGTCATGCAGATCCAAACCTTTATTACAAATTCATGAACAATGCACCTGTGATTCTACTATTATATGTTGACGATCTATTCATAACAGGTGAAGAGTCTCTCATTATCCAGTGCAAAAAGGAATTAGCTTCTAAATTTGATATGAAAGATCTAGGTCTCATGCATTATTACTTGGGACTAGAAGTATGGCATAAGCGTGGTGAAGTATTCCTTGGACAAGGAAAGTACGCAATAAAGATCCTTCAGAAATTTGGAATGTTGGATTGTAAGTCCATGGACACTCCTATGAATGTGGATATAAGAAAAGTGAAAGTTCTAGATTCTGATCCAGTAGATCCATATCTATATCGACAACTAATTGGTTCATTGATGTATTTGGTAAATACTCGACCATACATTTCCTTTGTCGTGAATACACTAAGCCAGTTCCAGGTGGAACCATGACATGATCATTGGATAGCTACAAATCATGTATTAAGATATATTCGTGGGAAAATAAACTATGGTTTGAGATATACCGCATCCAACGATATACAACTTCATGGATTCACAGACTCTAATTGGGCAGGAAGTGCAGAAGACATAAAGAGCATTTCGGGTATGTGTTTCAGCTTGGGCTTCGCTATGATATCTTGGGGCAGTAGGAAACAAAAGTCTGTCGCACTCAACACAATAGAATTAGAGTATATGACAGCATGTGAAGCATGCACAGAATCAATATGGTTAAGGAAGTTAATCTCCAATTTATTTGATCAGATTTCAGAATCGACCATAATATATTGTGATAATCAAAGTTGTATAAGATTATCAAAACATCCCATGTTTCATGAAAGGTCAAAACACATTGAGATCAAATACTACTTTATTCGAGATAAATTCTAGGAAGGAGAGGTAAATCTCGAATATATCCCCACTGATGAGAAAACAACAGACATTCTGACAAAACCTCTATCCAAAATAAACTTTTCATATTTCCGAGAGAAGATGGGGATCATGGAAATAACTCCCTTAGCTGAAAGGGAAGACTCTCTAGGTTAGGAGGAAGAACAAAAATTATTATTGAAACATTTATCTTTGTGATTGGAAAATAGTTCAGCTTGGACAGATTCTTTCTTGTTTGGAAAGTGGATTGAGATTTCTGGTCGACAACGATTTCCCATTGTGGTTAACATGGGAAATGGTCTAGATTGTTGATGTATCATAGACAATGACTTCCCATTGTGGCTAACATGGGAAGTGGTCTAGGGAAGTCTCTCTTCTTGAGGGTTACTCAAGAAGACTGGCCCACCTCGTCGGACAATGATTTCTCATTGTGGTTAACATGAGGAATGGTCTATTTTGGAGGTTGATGCAGGATAGTCTTTTCCTCTTGTGGTTAACAAAGGAAATGGTCTGGAAAATCATTCCTTAGGGTTTATACATTCCCTCCATGGTGCACTTTGATTAGTGTAGGAAGAATGGCCCAAGGTGGGGAATGGTCCAGGCTCAACAATCAGGGACAGACATTACTTAGGGTTTATACATTCTCTCCAGGGTTCACTTTGATTAGTGTAGGAAGAATGGCCTAGGGTGAGGAATGGTCCATGGATCAAAAATCAGAAACAATCATTCTTCCTTGTTTGAGAAGAATAGGGACGATAGCCCATTATTGATTTTCTATACTGAGGGAAGATATTCTTTCAAGATCTCACAAATGTGAGTGAAAGATTGGACCAGATGGTTCAGTTTATTTTTAACAATATTTTATGTGTAGGTTGTCATCATATGATTGTTATGGAGACTGCTTGTCTCCAGACAGTAAATATATACTACTGTGGTGGATTTGTTCCATTGTTTGTGACTATGTGTCATGGTTTGAGTAGTTACGTACTACCATGGATAAACACAGGTGTGTTCTATCAATTGATATTCTACCAGTTGTCATAGGATATTATCCAGTTGGATAACAATGACGGTGCTCGTGATACTACCAGTTGAATGGTTTGTTTTTTCTCAAGACCATACCTCCCTAGATAGGAGGGAGTGTTAATATTA
Organism: Picea glauca; assembly: GCA_000966675.3. Lineage (NCBI taxonomy): Eukaryota > Viridiplantae > Streptophyta > Pinopsida > Pinales > Pinaceae > Picea > Picea glauca. Next base: position 69,798 of record JZKD02S1832176.1, on the reverse strand, counting down.
TGGTAGCTTTGGGAGGTATGAACCTATATTGTGACCTATGACGAGATTAGAATATTTTGTAAGGAAGCAAATAAGTAAAGGAAACCCTAGACGAGATGTCGGCTGCAAAAATATAATTAACATGAATTAATTATTACCCAGAAGGAGAAGTCGTCCCCAGTAAATCTGTCAGAAACACTATAAATATAGGGTTCCAATCTCTCATTTGACACATTCTCATAATTTCAGAGAGCCAGTTGTGCGCACTGCAGTTGGCAGATTTGTGCGCAAGTTTTTGAGGAAGGTGTTGCGCCAGTTTTTGGGTGGGACTATCTGATCATCTTTGGTTTCTATTCTTTCTTGGTGCATTAACCTTGCTTGGCTATTGATTTCTACAAGTATTCTTCTCTGTCAAGGTCAAGGTGCTCGGAGGGTGGCTTCAGCCTATGGTTGGGTGACAAGGGTATTGTCAATGGTAAAACGAGAACAATCCTTCATATTCTAGCATCTCATCCCCTTTACAGGTTGTAAGGATGAAACATGGATCTTCGCCTAAAAGGATGACCAAAAAATCTAAGTGAGTCACAAGAACTTCCTTAACCTTCCTTGGGATTTATTTCCCTCATAGTCATCCATGTGAATAATGGAGAAACTTGCAATTCCACTCCAATCTCTAAGCTTGAATGTGGTTCCATTGGTCATTCCATCAACCTTTTCCACTTCTAATTTCATTCATTTGAATGAAGTCCATGTAAAATCAAGTTGCAACCCAAGCTCTCTTAAAACATCTTCCTTCACGGAATTGTGGTTCGCCCCAGTATCAACCATGGTATCAATTGATCTTCCATTAAATACCACTGGAATATAAAAAAGTCCTGTGAAATATTTCTCTTGGATTATTGTACACTTTTCTTCTAGCACAACACACAATACTTGCAAAATACCAATCGCGGAGGCTTTGTCCACTTTCTCCATAGTAGACAAATTATACTTCATTGGACAATTCTTTACATGATGATCTTTTTCAAAAATCCAGTAGGAAATAGGCATACCCTTTTTATTAGGTTCATCTAGTTTCTTGGCCCTGTCCTCACCAAACTTCCTAGATAGCTTCACCTTCCCTTTTTCTTTCTTCTTATTCTTAGCAAACCACTTCTCCCTTAATGAATCATCCTCACATATACTTGGAACTCCTTTTGCCTCTACCTTGTATTCCAACAACTTGTCTACTATAGTGATGGTTTTTTGCAAGGGTATACAGAATCTAGCATTATAAATCACTCTACACCCAAGGTTTCAATCCATTCAAGAAGTGGAACAACCTATCTTCTTCAAACATGTCCTTCATCTCCAACATGAGACCTAAAAAATCCTTGATGTAATCTTGAATCCTACATATATTCTTAAGAGCCAATAATTGATTTCATGTAATCCAATATTAATTCAATTTCCTATCCCAAATTGAGCCTTCAAGGCTACTTTCATCTCTTGCCAATTGTCAATCTTATCTATAGTATGATTGGATTCTAAGTCCTCTACTCAATTTCTCCACCAAATATTTGTAGTACCTATCAAGAACATTACTATTCCATTCACCTTGGCCTCATGTGAACTTCCATTCATATGTTCCAATTATTATTCAACATCCCAACTTAAGTAACTTAGCATTGTGGGTTCCATCATATGATTCTGGTTCCAATTTATATACTACAAGGTTTCTCATCCCCTTTACAGGCTATAAAAACCATGCTCAAGGAAGTCATTATGCCAATGTAGTCATGCCACTTCCTTATTGTAGGGATGACAAGTGGATCCTCAAGCCTAGTGAGTCATTGTTACAAAACCTTCATTGATTTATTTTCCATAAATAGTTTTATAATAATTTCTCTTGATGTCTCACATATAGGTTATCCATAAATTTTAATTCCTCCAAGTTCTCTACTAAAAGGTTTCTCATCCCCTTTACAGGTTGTAAGGATGAAACATGGATCTTCGCCTAAAAGGATGACCAAAAAATCTAAGTGAGTCACAAGCACTTCCTTCACCTTCCTTGGGAATTATTTCCCTCATAGTCATCCATGTGAATAATGGAGAAACTTGCAATTCCACTCCAATCTCTAAGCTTGAATGTGGTTCCATTGGTCATTCCATCAACCTTTTCCACTTCTAATTTCATTCATTTGAAGTAAGTCCATGTAAACTCAAGTTGCAACCCAAGATCTCTTAAAACATATTCCTTCATGGAATTGTGGTTCGCCCCAGTATCAACCATGGTATCAATTGATCTTCCATTAAATATCATTGGAACATAGAAAAGTCCTGTGAAATATTTCTCTTGGATTATTTTACACTTGTCTTCTAGAACAACACACAATACTTGCAAAATACCAATCGTGGAGGCTTTTTACACTTTATTCATAGTAGACAAATTATACTTCATTGGACAATTCTTTACATGATGATCTTTTTCACAATTTCAGTAGGAAATAGGCATACCCTTTTTCTTAGGTGCATCTAGTTGCTTGGCCTTTTCCTCACCAAACTTCCTAGATAGCTTCACCTTCCCTTTTTCTTTCTTCTTATTCTTAGCAAACCACTTCTCCCTTAATGAAGCATCCTCACATATACTTGGAACTCCTTTTGCCTCTACCTTGTATTCCAACAACTTGTCTACTATAGTGATGGTTTTTTGCAAGGGTATACACAATCTARCATTATAAATCACTCTACACCCAAGGTTTCAAGCCATTCATGAAGTGGAACAACCTATCTTCTTCAAACATGTCCTTCATCTCCAACATGAGGCCTAAAAAATCCTTGATGTAATCTTGAATCCTACATATATTTTTAAGAGCCAATAATTGATTTCATGTAATCCAATATTAATTCAATTTCCTAGCCCAAATTGAGCCTTCAAGGCTACTTTCATCTCTTACCAATTCTCAATCTTATCTATAGTATGATTGGATTCTAAGTCCTCTACTCGATTTCTCCACCAAATATTTGTAGTACCTATCAAGAGTATTACTGTGACACTCACCTTGGCCTCATGTGAACTTCCATTCATATGTTCCAATTATTATTCAACATCCCAACTTAAGTAACTTAGCATTGTGGGTTCCATCATATGATTCTATTTCCAATTTATCTACTACAAGGTTTCCCATCCCCTTTACAGACTGTAAAAACCATGCTGAAGGAAGTCATTCTTCCAATGTATTCATGCCACTTACTTATTGTAGGGATGACAGGTTAATCCTCAATCCTAGTGAGTCATTGTTACAAAACCTTCATTGATTTCTTTTCCATAAATGGTTGTATAATAATTTCTCTTGATGTCTAACATATAGATTATCCATCAATTTTAATTCCTCCAAGTTCTCTACTATAAGGTTTCTCATCCCCTTTACAGGTTGTAAGGATGAAACATGGATCTTGGCCTAAAAGGATGACCAAAAAATCTAAGTGAGTCACAATCACTTCCTTCACCTTCCTTGGGAATTATTTCCCTCATAGTCATCCATGCGAATAATGGAGAAACTTGCAATTCCACTCCAATCTCTAAGATTGAATGTGGCTCCATTGGTCATTCCATCAACCTTTTCCACTTCTAATTTCATTCATTTGAAAGAATTCTATGTAAACTCAAGTTGTAACCCAAGCTCTCTTAAAACATATTCCTTCATGGAATTGTGGTTTGCCCTAGTATAAACCTTGGTATCAATTGATCTTCCATTAAATGTCGTTGGAACATAGAAAATTCTTGTGAAATATTTCTCTTGGATTATTGTACACTTGTCTTCTAGCACAACACACAATACTTGAAAAATACCAATCGTGGAGGCTTTGTTCACTTTCTCCATAGTAGACAAATTATACTTCATTGGACAATTCTTTACATGATGATCTTTTTCACAAATCTAGTAGGAAATAGGCATACCCTTTTTATTAGGTGCATATAGTTGCTTGGCCTTGTCCTCACCAAACTTCCTAGATAGCTTCACCTTCCCTTTTTCTTTCTTCGTATTCTTAGCAAACCACTTCCCCCTTAATGAAGCATCCTCACATATACTCGGAACTCCTTTTTCCTCTACCTTGTATTCTAACAACTTGTCTACTATAGTGATGGTTTTTTGCAAGGGTATACACAATCTAGCATTATAAATCACTCTACACCCAAGGTTTCAAGCCATTCATGAAGTGGAACAACCTATCTTCTGCAAACATGTCCTTCATATCCAACATGAGGCCTAAAAAATCCTTGATGTAATCTTGAATCCTACATATATTCTTAAGAGCCAATAATTGATTTCATGTAATCCAATATTAATTCAATTTCCTAGCCCAAATTGAGCCTTCAAGGCTACTTTCATCTCTTACCAATTTTCAATCTTATCTATAGGATGATTGCATTCTAAGTCCTCTACTCAATTTCTCCACCAATATTTGTAGTACCTATCAAGAACATTACTATGACATTCACCTTGGCCTCATGTGAACTTCCATTCATATGTTCCAATTATTATTTAAGTAACTTAGCATTCTGGGTTCCATCATATGATTTTGGTTCCTTGATCTTTATCCTCATAGGAATTGATGAACTATGCCTATAGGCAATAACTTGTGTCAAGTGATTAATAATGTCTTCCTAGTCTTTTAATTGCACAATAGACTTCCAATATTTTCAACCATTCATCAACATCGGTGTTGAAGTTTGTGGTGATCAATTTTACAATATTTTGACACTCTTCTATAGAATTTTTAAATCTATGGTTGATGTCAATCATCTCTTCCTCTAAGGATTCTTCATTTTCTCCATTCTTGCAAAGAAAATTTTCCATCTTCTACACATCCTTTTCCTAGGTTGCAAGCCTAGTATTTACCTTTGGAATATTAGGAGCCTATCTACCATCATTGTATTCATGATTTGAATACATCTCTACATCTAATCTATCCATTGGAACATCACTCAAATGTTTGGAAACTCATTCCAAAGCTTGTTTCTTTGCTTCAAGTTTATTCCAATATCATGAAGAATGTTATGATATCACATGTCATAGTAGTGACAATGGTGATGAGAACCAAAACTATCTCAAAAAAAAATATGATACCACCTTTCCTTCAAAAAGTGGCAAAGAGTATGCTTGAATACCACTAGTCATGAACCTATAGTCTGCCCAATTTTTTTCTTTTTAAACTTGAGTTTATCCCAAGTATGTTTGGACACTTAAGCTTGTTCAACACTACCTTTCATTGACCACAAGGGCTTGGACAACCTGTGCCTACTATAACTAGACTATGCCTCTTCACTTAAGGTTAAATACCATAACTTCACCTTAGGCTACAATACGTCAAATGCAACTAAGTCCTACTCATCCAATTTCATTGAACAACATGCACACATCCAACCATGCCCTTTAAAACATCCTAGCAATACTTTAACACTTAGCCAATATTTCAATACTTATTCCAAATGAAAATATATTGCAACTATATTGCAACTATATTCTCAAATATTGGTGAGTGGTCAAATGCAACTATATTGTATCTTATGAAACTATATGAAACTATATTTCATCTTATGCAACTATATGCAACTTATGCAACTATATTGCAACGATTTATTATGCAACTATGTAACATGCCTTATGTTCTTTCCCTAAAAACCTACATGCAACTATATGAAAATAGAACCTAAAAACCTTATGTTCTTTCCCTGGCCATGGACAAGACCTAAGTTCCATTCATGATGTGAAAAAATTGTGAATGACAACCATATCCCACCCAAGCAACTTTATGGAACTTATGCAACTTTACGCAACTTTATTGCAACTTATGCAACTATATTGCAACTTATGAAACTATATGCAACTTATGCAACTATATGCAACTTATGCAACTATATTCAACTAGGTGTGGCAATCTCAACTTTATGCAAGTATATGATGGATAGGTGTGGCAATTTCAACTTTATGCAACTAAATGCAACTATATGCAAGTGTGTTGGTACCAAAAACGTATATTGGCACGATAAATTATCTTCTTGTTTTAATGAGTGTAGGTACCACCAAATAGGTATCTATTGGATCTATCTTCCTCGAGTGATGATCAAGATATAGTAAGAAAGGTTGAAATTGAGATGTGTTGTACTAGATCTACTGGTTCTAGATCAACTAGGTTGGAAAAGGTAAGGAAAAGATTTTGTACCCGCATGCAATTTTTTATTGCCAACGGAGGGTCGTGTAATTATCATGTTGAGAGCATAGGTGACATTGAGTTTCCCTTGAGGTATAAATCTAGTGCAACGATGGGCACCTAAGGAGCTACCTGAAGTGGACACAGATTTCTTCATCAGTGGGAGGATGTATCGCATTGCTCCTTCGTCCTTACATGGATTGGGGTTATTTTCCATGGATGGAATAAAATTCGGCTATGGCACTGTAACTGAATTGATGGAGTATGTTGGACCATTATACAAATACAAGCACTAGTTGATGTTGGTCTAATATACGCAAAGTATGTGGAGATACAAAGTTGCCGCAAATTATATACAACTACTAGATAACAATCAAAAATAAGATGCAACTATGTATATTGATGGAAGGCCAAAAGCTACTGGAAACATTGTGGGCTTTATAAATAGTACACAACCAGTGGAAACAACTAAGAAACCGAATTGCATTTTTGAGGCACACGAAGGAAATCGTATATTTGTATGTGGAACAAAAACAATATTTCCAGGTGAAGATTTGTTGATCGATTACAACTTAAATCGAATAGATGGAGAGGGTGACCGTGGAAAGGAACTCACTTTTCCTCAACAGGTAAATGTTAAATACACTAAAAAATTATGACTACAACAACTAAATTTCAGAAATTTCATTTTTTTCTTTTTTTTTTTTAGCAATATTTCATTTTCTTAATGTTACAGGTGAATTTCATAACTTGTATTGATTGATTTATTGTGCCAACATGATCCAGGTGGATATTGGGGGCCACCCACATTTTCCAAATGGCTCAAAACAATTTTCTGGCCATTTTGGCAATTTACTATTTTTAGCAGGTTTTCACTTCCGGGGCCATTTT
>JZKD02S1832165.1:64816-90487 GCA_000966675.3 Picea glauca | reverse complement strand
TATTTTTGTTTCGATTCGTTTTCCTAAAATCAAATATAGCTAGGATTTGGTTATGAGATTTTATTGTTCTCAGATTAGTATAAATCATTGAGTTGTTTTCAACTCTGTTTGGTTTCCGTTTAAATCAAGGGTAGTCAATTGGGTTTGCTTTCGTTTGGTTATGTTCAATAGATTCAAAAAAGTCATGTTGACTTCGATTTACCAGAAATGATTATGTTTCGTTTTCAATAAATATTTTCGTTTGGATTATGATTGCGTTCGACCTGTATAAAATATTTGTTTCCTAAAATCGTGTATCTATGTTTTGATTGATACGATTTGGCATAACGATTGTGTCGGCCCTAAACTGGCTCGATTCATTTATTTTGGCTTGATTTTGAGACGATTTTGTATGCTTGGATTAGCATGGTCTTTCATGTATGCAATGCATCAATATCAAATATTGGTTTGACAAATACAACAGAATCTATTGATTCGTAAAACGACTCTGTTAGTTTTGATTTTGAAAAACGATTTTGTTAAGTTCAGATTGACATATCTTGCCTTTATTGAATTCGTATGAAAGACTTGGCTAAATCGATTATCGTCTATTTCGAAATTGGTTCAAGAGGTGATTTCGTTGGTTCCTCAACTGTCAATCGATTTTGTCTGTTGAGAATTGGTAATAAAAGTTGTTTGACAAATCTCACATATCCTGTTATCATTTGATTAATTCAATTACGATTTCATTTGTTTCAATTTGCATACAAGTTTTGATTCGTTGTGGTATGAATGATTCGCTTTGTTTGGAATTAGTAATTAAAGATTTGGTTTAATAGGTCCGATATATTTCTATTAGATTTGGATTGATTAAAAACGATTATGTTTTCAAATTAGACCAGCTACAAAATCGCAAGATTCTGTAGCTAGTCTTAAAAAATAGATTTTTGTCATTTTTATCAATAAAACATTATCTAAACCTCTGTATTCTTGTCCACTTTCAGGTGCATATGAATTTCAATGAAAAATTGGACATGCTATAGCAGTTTAGATATAGTTTTCAGTTGTTAGCCATAAGCTAAAATAGGGACTTGGGATATTATCCCCAGATTTTTGGTAAATTTTTTTGATAATTCCCACAGGGATGTTTTACCTTGTGGTATTTATAAACTCATTTATTTTTTGTAGTGAACCATCATCATCATTGTTGGGAGAACCAGACTATGAATTAATAATTCATACTAGGATGAAAGTTGATGTCTTATAACAGCTTTAGCTTTCAATATATCAAACTTTTATTTCAAGTTTTCTTCATATCAGTTTGCAATTTATTATCGACTACTTTAGCTATCGTAATTCGTTGCAGGTTGATGTGATTTGGTTTATGTGTTATCCATATCTGATCTATTTTATTTTAAAGTACAACAATCAATTTTTTTCAATTTAATGAATTAAAGGTGTATCTACTTCGTTAAATGAATCATATTGTACAAATCTTTGCACACAGATTTATCTAAATGCGATGATTTGTAAATTATAAGATTGTTGTAATTTTTTATGTCTTGTTTGTCCTGCCATTTATATTTGAAGAGCACAGCTGCTTCCTGTTTATGAGAAGCTTGTGGAGAATCTGGTGCGGGTTTCCTCCCACCGAACAGCTAAATCAACTATTGCATACAGGACAAACCTGAAGCGTTACTTCAGGTCAGTTTGCTATTTGTTATTTAATAGTTAATTTATTAGTGTTATGTAAGTAGTTTAGGTAGATATATATAGTTTAGAGTTATAGTTAGGATTATAATTTTAATTATTCAGCTTAGATAGTGTTCGTTTTATTTCTTATCATAAAATTATAAAAATAAAAATAGAAACAATAGTTTTGCTGTCATAGGACAGTTTACAAATGATTTTTGCAGGTTTTCATTTAAATCTGTAATCTGTAAATATTGTACATTTGTGATTAAGATTTAATTCTGTTGACAATTGAACATTTAATTTTATAGGATTATTGTTGTATAATATTAGGTAATAGACTATATATATGTACTTCAAATTTGTTTATTAGTTTGCTTTAGTTATTGTTTTTTATTTAGATTAGTTCCTTAGTGTAGTTTTCTTTCGTTTTCCTAGGACTTAGATCGGCCAACGGAGCCACTAAACCCATCAGGGTGGATCATCCCAAACGGCTTGGGTTATTTAGACAACCCCAGACCGGATCCACTCTTCCAGTTGGCGAGCGTTCATTTTCGCCCGTCAACAGGTAGAGACGTATTTAAGTGTCTTAAAGCTACAAGTGGTACTTAAGCGCACATTTGTTGGCCACCCTTGTAACCCATATTGGTACCCCTTCGAGTGGTAGTGCAACAGACAATGCATGTTTAAGAATCGACCTATATTTCCTGAACCCCTCCATAGATAAACCGATCAACCTCCTGGTTGCTATAGTGCCACTGGGAACAACACTCGGGAACATACTCTCTAGTACCTGGGTAGCCGGGAAGTACAACTAAGGGCACAGTCTAGCCTCCTTAGTTGGTTCCCTGAGATATTTGGCCGAGTACTACTATTGGACCCCACACAAATATTAGAGAGTTATAGCACAGGGTAAACCCTTATCTGTAGAAACCCTGAATATCTTACCCCTAGGGATGGAAACAAAAACAAAACTAAACAGACAAGATCTATTGTCGCGCAACTACGCCTTATGCATTATGGTTGTGAAATTACTACACATTTCTTCCTATTAAGCATTTGATCATTTTGTCACTGCAGTATTATTCAGGTCGGCACACTTATTTGGGACCTATTCCAATGGGTTCCTCTCTTTTCCCCAATTCTAGTGATACCTAACATTTTTTACCATAATTGTTTTTTGTGGACCCAACCCTTCTCTGGCACCCTTATTTAGCCCCTATCCCATTAGATCCCCCTTTTCGCCCTGATAACAGTGGTACCTATCATTTGACACCCTTATTCTAAGTGGTCTCACCCAACCCTCCAGGCCCCTTTTGTTTCCCCTATACAAGTTGTCTACCCCTTTTTTCCAAATGGCTACCATAAGAGCCCAAGAACTCAACTCCTTGATTGTTGAAAACCACCAGAAGAAGGAAGACATCTAGACTATCAATGCCAACATTAGCTCAATCAATTTGTCTCTTGATATCCTCAAGGAACAATGTTCCCACATCGAAGACCTCAAAGGCCTCAAATCCACCTTTGAACACTTCATGGGCCATTTCCAGAACCCTTCCTCTTCTGAACAAACATCTTATCAGGATGACTGTGACTCTTCCCATTACCAAGGTCCTTATACTACCCACTTTTATTGAGACCTTTTCTCGCATAGAATTGAGGTGAACAAATTTCATGGATCAGATCCCACTGGCTGGGTCACCCAAATGGAAAATTATTTATCTTTCCATGGAATTACTAATGATTTAGCCAAGCTTCGTTATGGTGTCCTATATCTGGATCCAGAATGATGGAAATGGTGGCAATGGAAAAAGAAGGCACTCCAAGGGTATATTTCTTGGACACAGTTTGTGGCCGAACTTTATGACCGCTTTGACTATGACACCCACCATGTAGGTCATTTGACCAATTTAAAGCAGTCTGGGACTGTAGAAGAATTTATTTTCACATTTGAGCACTTGGCTTTCAAAACGGAGGGCATGTTTGATGCTTTCTTTAGGGAATTCTTTATCACTGGCATCAAATATGAAATTAGTTCCCATGTTCTCATGGCATGTCCCCAGACTTGGTTGCAAGCTACTCAACGAGCCAAGGAAGCCAAATAGATTGTCTCCTCCCAGACCCGCAAACCCTCCTTTCCTCCTCACCCTAAACCCACTAATTTTTCTCCTCCTGCAACTCCCCTGAAGATATAGAAATTAACCAAAGTTGAAATGGTTGAACGTCAACTCAAGGTTCTCTGTTATAATTGTGATGACAAATATTTTCTCAGGCACAAGTGTAAGAAACAAAATCTTCTTATGGTTGTGACTGAGGATCTTTTTGATGAAGATGTAGTTGTTCTGTCGGTGGAGAAACAACCATCGCCATTTGACCTCACCCTACCCTCTGACCCATCCAAAGTTGAATCGGTGATTTCACTTAATGCCCTCACTGGCTTCTCTACTCCCCAGACTCTCAAATTAATTGGTTACATCAAAAATCAGAAAGTCATCATCCTTGTGGACAGTGGTAGCACCCATAACTTTATTCATCACCACATTACCCAAGAAGTTAATTGTTGCATCTGTGTCGTCAATAATTTTCAAATCATGATTTCCAATGGTGGTTCCATGAAATGTGGGAGACGATGTGAAAATGTACGACTCCAAATTGGTCAGTATTACCAAAAATCCCATATTTTTTCTATAGACATGGGTGGTTGTGACATTATTCATGGTGTTGAATGGTTACACACTCTAGGCCCCATTCACATGGATTTTAAGGACTTAACCATGCAATTCCAATAGGAGGGAAAACAATATAAGTTCCAAGGCATCACTGCAGGCTCCTCGGATATCAGCAGTTCCCATCGCTTGGAAAATCTCCCCAAAAAAGGTAATTCTTATAGCCCAACTCCACTCCATTCATGTTTTTGAGACACCTCCTATGCATCCCAACCTCCAATATATCCTCTCCCTCCACCAAGCTTCTTTTACCACCCACAAAGAACTTTCCCCTTCTCATGGTGTCCATGATCATTCCATCCCTCTCATCCCCGGAAGTCTTCCTCCCAATGTTCGACCTTATCGTCATCCTTTTGACCAAAAGAATTAAATTGAGAAAATTGTTCATGAATTACTAGAAGTAAGTGTTATCCATCCCAGTACTAGCCCCTATTTGTCCCCTATGGTCATGGTACTCAATAAAGAAGGTACTTGGTGCATGTGTCCTTATTTTCTCACCCACAACAAACTCACAATCAAAGACAAATTCCCCATTCATGTCATTGATGACCTCTTGGATGAATTGAGTGGTACTCAATACTTCACCAAATTGGATATAGGCTATGGCTACCCCCAGATATTTATGAAAGAAGAAGACATTCCCAAGAATTCATTTCGCACTCACGAGGGTCATTATGAAATCATGGTAATTCCCTTTGGATTGTGTAATTCTCCTTCCACTTTCCAAAGTCTTATGAATAATGTATTTCATCCTTTTCTTCGTCATTTTGTCTTAATTTTATTTGATTATATTCTCATCTATAGTAAAACTTGGTCGTCCCATGTCTCCCATGTGAATCAAGTTCTCCATCTACTCTCTAAGCACCAACTTTTCCTCAAACAATCTAAATGTTCCTTTGGTGCCTCAAAATTGGAATACCTGGGTCTTATTGTCAGCAAGGATGGTGTCAGAGTAGATCCTAAGAAAATTGAATCTATGCAAGATTTTCCTCGCCATAAAACTCTTAAGATATTGTGTGGCTTTCTGGGTTTGACAGGATATTATAGGAAGTTTGTTCAAAATTATGGAAAGATTGAAGCTCCTCTCACTTCCCTCCTTAAAAAGAATGCCTTCACTTGGACTTCAGCTGTGAATCATTCCTTCCAAGCCTTAAAACATGTTGTGTGCTCGACCCATGTCCTTGCACTCCCAAACTTCACAAAGACATTTGTATTGGAATATGATACTTTCGAGAAAGGAATTGGGGTCGTCCTCATGCAAGATGGCAGGCCCTTGGCCTTCACTAGCAAACAACTTTCAAAGCGACATTTGGGTGAATCCAGTTATGAAAAGGAAATGTTAGCCATTCTTCATGTTGTGGATCTTTGGCGTCCTTATTTATTAGGTCAACGATTCCAAATAAAAACTGATCATCAAAGTCTCAAGTATTTCCTGGAACAACGAATTTCATCCCCGACACAACAAAAATGGGTGACCAATGTATTTGGATATGATTATGAGATCATTTACAAGAAGGGAGAGGAAAATGTAGTAGTTGATTCTATTTCCCATAAATATGAAGAAGAAGGGCCCATTTTATCCCTCTCCTTCATTGTACCAGATTGGTTGCAAACTATTCATCAGGAATGGTTGCAAGACCCAAAAGTTTATATCTTGCTCCACCAATTGCAACACAATTCTCCAGTTTCTCTAGGGTACTCTTGGCATAATGAAGAGATTCACTACAAAGGTCGTTTGTACTTATGCAAGTAATCCCAACTTAAATCCATAGTGCTTTTTGAACTTCATGCCTCACCCATAGTTGGGAATTCAGGATTTACCAAAACCTATGAACGGGTGAAATGTTCTTTTTTCTAGGAGGGTATGAAACATGACATTTTCACCTTTGTGGCTAAATCTGAGGTCTTTCAATGCAACAAGGGAGAAATTTTCAAAGCTCTAGGCACACTCTGTCTGCATCCAATTCCCCCTGCTATTTGGTTATATATTTCTATGGACTTCATTCTAGGCTTACCTAAATCAAGCAATAAATCAATCATCATGGTGGTTTTCGATCGTCTCTCCAAATATGCTCATTTTTGTGCTCTTCAACACCTATTCACAGCCGCCACAGTGGCTTAAATATTCATGGATAATATCTTCAAGATTCATGGCATGCATAATTCTATTATCTCTGGCAGAGACCCCACTTTCACCCACAATATTTGGCAAGAATTGTCCAAGATACAGGGCACCCAATTGCATCTCAGCACTTCCTATCAACCCCAGACAGATGGCCAAACTGAAGTTGTCAACAAGTGTTTGGAAACATATTTGAGTTGTTTTGCCTCTAAGCGGAAAAATAGGTGGGATCAATGGTTACCCATAGTTGAATGGTGCTACACCACCTCTTACCATATAGCTACTCGCATGACTCCTTTTGAAACAATCTATGGCCAAAATCCTCCATCAATTCTCTCGTATCTTCCAAGGGTCTCGAAGGTTCAGAAGGTTGACACAAATATTACAGTCCACAAGGCTATTCTTCGATCCCTCAAAGACAATTTGGTCATGGATTAGAATCACATGAAACAACAAGCGGATCAAGGTTGTTCTGAATGCCATTTTGTTGAAGGGCACCAGGTATTTCTTCGACTACAACCTTATAAGAATACTTCACTGAAATCTCACCACTATCAGAAACTTGCGCCCAAATTTTATGGTCCTTATATAGTTCTCAAGTGGGTGTGATCTGTGGCCTATAAGTTATCTCTACCCAATCAGTCTAAGCTCCATCTTATTTTTCATGTTTTCTACTTAAAGAAGGTAATTGGAACCAAGTGCCAAACTAAAACTAGTCTCCCTGAGTTGGATGAAGAAGGTTCCATATGGTTGCAGCCACAAGCATTCTTGGCCCAGAGAGAGCGTCATCTTCATCAGTGCACCATCCATAAAGTGTTAGTCCAATGGAAAGATACCCCTCCAGAAGATGTCACATGGGATTCGACCACCATTCTATAACAATTCCCTCATCTGAAGCCTTGAGGACAAGGTTGTTCTTCAAGGGGCGGGGGGGGAATTTTAAGGACCTAACCTCCCTAACCTCTCATGTAGGTAGAAAAATATTATTCCATGTAATAAAGGCCAATATTAATAATTCCTAGAAATAAGGAAGAATAATTCAAATGTAAGAAGACCTAATAGAAGCTTTCGCTTCTAGAAGGATCTTCCTCTAGATTGTTCTTTTGGATAGATATATTTAGTATAAATAGAAGTAGATGGTATGAGAAATAATGTCTTGGATATTATTATAATATAGCTCTACTATGTTGGAGGTTTCCCCCTCGAAGAGGCAAGTGAACATTKCTATCAGTAATCAAAGTGCTCTTTCTGGTGTTATTCCGATATTATTATGGTATTGTTCTGGTTATATCATTGTTTCTCTATCATTTCTAGCTATTTATTTATGTTMTGCRTACTATTTTRTATCTAGAATACTACATATACAATGTACCAAGGATATGTCTCAAACATGTATAAATGATACCAAAACATGGACCTCAACCATATGCAACCATAAACCAAAAAGGGCCTCSAAGACATGCCTCAAGCAAGTGCCATATCATCCATGATAAATACACATAAAACCATACCTTTGATCATATAGACACTTTGTTGTATCAGATAACAAATGAGTAAACCAAACT
The DNA here is from genome assembly GCA_000966675.3 of Picea glauca. Lineage (NCBI taxonomy): Eukaryota > Viridiplantae > Streptophyta > Pinopsida > Pinales > Pinaceae > Picea > Picea glauca. Next base: position 82,403 of record JZKD02S1832165.1, on the reverse strand, counting down.
GGGCATCAACAATCTGGTACACGCATCAATTCACACCCTTTCACAAGCTTTTCATATATTTGGGACCTCCTCCACTACTACCCATGGATATCCATGTTTTTCTCCATTGCAGCCTGCGTACATCCATGCCCTTCTAACATGTAACCCATGGATACCTCAGAAACTAGGGTTACTCACATTTCCTACAACTCTGATGCTTTCACTTTCAAATTTCCTTCACACCCTCATAGATTATACCTCATAAGCAACCTCATATTCACAGAAAGACCAAAATCTATTCACAATATAGATAATCAATAGAGATGTGTGTGAATGTGCTTATGAGAGACCCCTTGAGGTGTATTTATACTTTTTCTAATTAACCTCTTTCCTTACTTTAGGGGTTTCTTGTTACAACTACTTAACCCTTTCATTAATTGTCTTTTAACCAACTAGGGGCTTCATAACCCATCTTTGGGGCTTCCAACTTCTTGGCCTCATAACTCCTCAATCGTGAGGAACCACATGGCGTACCACCTATCACCGTAAATGGTATGAAAAGGACTATCCATCCATGAATGAGTTACCTGCATTTACATTGTCCTTCATGACCTTTTTCCTTGATCAAATATGATTCCCATGACCACACCTTCGAGGATTTATGTGGACTTCTTCAAAGCGTCTTCACGTGAGGGCCATGCCTAGAGATATGCCATAAGGGGACCACTTTGAAGACTTATCCAAATACACCCATCACATATATTGAAATCAATGATAACCAATGATTTTTGAAATCAATGAAAACCAGCTGTCCAACATCCTATGCCCCAAATGGACCTCTGAGCAAGGAGTTATGCCCTCCAGAAGTAATTTGGAACCAAATTTTTACCCTTACTATTTTGGCTGTAAATTTCTCATACGAGCTCTATTTTTCAAACATATTAGCTCACTGGAAAACTCACCTCGATCCCTTTTATTTAAGCCACAAAGACTCTATGTGGTTCCTTCGACAATTACAGTTTCAAAAATTATAACTCCTCAAAACGTTGTCTAGGAACTCAAAATTTCCCTCCAAGTTAATGATCTTCAAAAATATGAAAAAATTCAGAGAAGTTCATATAAAATTGACTATTTTACTACTATAACATCCCTTTAAATCTGCATGATTAGTCTCAAATAATTTTTAATCTAATTCATTTATGTGGGCTCCATTGACGATTGTCTATCGACACTTTGCTTTGGACACCCGCAACATTTTTCCCAAAATACTGACCCGACTGTCGACCATCGACCCATTCCCTTGACAACCAAATTGCAACACAATGCTAAAATAACCGACCTGACCATCAATCGTCAACAATTTTCATTGGCAAATGAAAATCCTTATCAATTCGATCAATGCTCGACCATCGACCCATCGACCGTCAGTCATCCCTGCTAACTAAAAAAACACTTCACTAGTTTAGCCAACCCGACCATTGGCCATCATCCACTTCTATGATAACATGGAAACTACTAATCTGGCATGACACGTGGATGTTAATGTGGAATGAAATGTCATCCTAAGGTGTCAACTTGGATTATGTGGCATGACACATGGATGTTGACATGGTGTGACACATGGATGTTGATGTGGCATGACACATCATCACCCACTTTCCTTCATAAGCCATCAACCGTTTCTCTTGGATGACTCAAACACCTTACCAATTTGGTCGACACTCGATCATCAACTCATCATCCATTTCTCTTGTTCAACCGAAACATTTTTCCAAATCAGTCGACACCCGGCCATTGACAATTTGCATTGGCATCTGAAAACACTTCACTGAATCAGGTTGACCCAACTATTGTTCGTTAGCATTTTCCTTTTTCCAATTCCTACACTTAGAAAATTTTCGACTGAACTCCTAATGAATTTGGACCATTGATCTCCCATTGAGAAATGATCTCAGTCATTGATTTTGCTACAACCTCCCAACGACTAAAATGAATACAAACCATCTATAGAATCCATTTTCCCAACCGCCAAAATGAATCTCGATCATTGATTTAATCAACCTTTCAAATGCATGCAACCTTATGAATTTTTAAATTTATTAAAGTGAATCTTGCTCGTTGATTTCACGATCAAATGTGATCTCGACCGTCAATTCACTAAACTCTACAAAACACTACAGCAACCATAAAAAATCAAATTTTGACCTTTCAAGTCAAACTTAACTCTCCAAATATACATATCTACTCCATTTAACCTCTCTTAGACAATCATGAATCATTTAAACTCATATTTTTCTCATGATTTTGGGGATTTCACTCTATTTTTCTCCATTTTTCACCAAATTCATCACAAACAAAGTCTACAATATTACATTTGTTAAACTCGCACTCATTTGATCATGTTGGCATAGGGGCAGACCCAAGGATCAATGCTTCAACAATGCACCAACAAAACCCTAACTATCGACCCTTTTGGCAACATTTGCAAAGCAGATGAAGTCTTACCCGAGGTAGAGGCAGGAGGGGTTGTAGGACTCAAGTGTCTACAACCTAGTTGGGACACAGATCTATGATCACAATACTTAACAAAGAACTTAGAAATTAACATTCATTAGTCTTTGACCCTTATTCACATCGCAAGTAAAAACCCTAATTACACAACAACGCATTATTCATCAAGGTCTAAGTACATCTAACCATTCAGCACATAACATCATAATAGAGCTAACCTTCATTCATATTGTTAAGCACTAAGATACTACATCAGATGCATCTAACATACATAAAGATTACAACACTAATCATAAATCAAATCAATAACATATCAACCATATTGCACAAAGAAACCACAAAACATGATATACGTAGTTCACCCCCAGCATGGGGCTACGTCCACCAACTCTTCTCCTCTTTTATTATCTTCTTCCAATATTCTTACATGCACATAGACACAAAGCCAACTCCGCATAGAACAGGAGATATGCACGCACCTCGCCAAATCCTCCTTCCCCGAGTTAGGTCCAAGAACCAAGCCTTTACACAATATGTTCACAAAGCACTTACAAAACACTTGCACTTAGCTTTGCAAGTCTTAACACATATTCTTGCGCATAGCTAGCATTAGCACTAAGCCATCATTCTACTAGTTCTACTTCTTACATTGCCTAGCTATCTATTTATACATTACAAATAGGGCCTAACAATGGGTAAACACATGGGTTCACGTCCCATACCCGTTACATAAACCCTAAACCCAAAAAGCATGTAAAAGGGGGAAAGATCCCGCAATCTTCACTTTGCCTAGGTGCTCCATCCTCGACCAGCCTGTCGAAGTCCCAAAAATGGTCAAACATGACCAAGGTTCTCCAAAACTTGGTTGAGGGCCAAGAGGCCCCAACACTCACCTTTGACTCATCCTGAGTCACTCTGATCTGGGAAATTTTGCTTCAAAGGCCTCGAACTTGGCTCAAGCTGCCTCAACTTGTTGCTTCTCCAGAGCCTCCTGCTCGACGAACTCCTAAATGACTTTCTCGGTGACAGGTCCTTTGAAGCATTGTTCCACTATAGTGACCACTTTTTCCAGTTGTGCACCTTGTCCCTCGATCTCCTCAAAAAGTGTGTAGGCTTCGTCCTGTACCGGCTGGAGTCTCTAGGTCACTTCCATGACTCTACTCTATATGGAATGGACTTCACGTTGAACTGCTCACTATTCCTGTGACCTTTTCATCTTTTCAACTACTAAAAGTAGATTAAGCTTCACTTTCATTGTCGATGCTTGTTGCTTTGCCTCCTGAAGTCGTGCTTCTAATGTTCTTAGTTCTGGGTCCTCTGCAAGGCGCTCATAGGTCTATGCACTTCGGTTACTAAGTTTCTTTCATTCTAACGCCAATGCCTTGATTCTTTCGAATTCACTTCGGGAATTTTCTCCCCTCTGGTCTCACACTTCCTGTGGAGTACTCGACACTTCTTTCAATTCCAGTTCTGCTACTCTTGCTTGGAGCTGTTGAATGGATCCAGCGAGCTTCCCCACTTGGCTCTCAACTATCTCTTATTCCATCTATGCCAATCCTGGCACGGAGTGAAGTGCTCGAGTGATTGCTTCTCTAACTCCAATCTTCTCCATGAGCAACTGATATTTTTCTCTGTGGATCTACTCTATGTCCTCTTCAAACTTCGCTCGGAGGTCATCTTTATCTTGCTTCGCAACTTGACTTTTCTCTAGGGATTCCTCCTTTTCTTTCTTTAAGGCCTATGTGGCCTGTTCTTTTTCCTCTTGTACTCGACGAAGGTGAGCCTCTATCGCATCTGCTAATCTGCGTAGTTGGGTAGGCTCATCTCCTACTTCTATACCCCCTGATGTCAACAGCGCAGTAGACACTGCGCGAATCAAATAGAGAGATTTTTGTACCCCTTTGAGCTCTGCCTCAATCCTGTCATACATTGTCTCCTGTTTGTCTTCATTTCGCTACAAAATGTCCTTTGAGGTATTTGATACAGCTGTGATGATGAGGTTGATATCGTCCACCATAAGTATAGTATGTAATTGAGGCTTATTGGCTCATGACTTCTTTCGTACTGAGGGTTTCTTTGGAGAAACCTTTCTTTTATTTGATGTCTCAGCCTCTGTATGGGGATCTTTAGGCGATTTCACTTCACCCTGTTCCTTCTTGTCTTCTTCTCCTTCATCCTCTTCTTTGTTTACTTCGTCATCTCCTCCTCCTCTAGGTGACTCCAACGCATTTTCCTCCGATGCATTGTTTATTTCCTTCATATCTTCCTTCTTTTTCTTCTTGTTGTTGTTGGGTCCATCATATTCTTCTCGGGTGACCACAGGACTTCCGATGATATCGGGGTTGACGAGATCTATATTCTCAACTGGTACAAGGAATTCAAGTGGCCACTCCTTAGTTATCGCCTCCGTGTCTTCATAATTTAATTTATAGTACGACTGTGGATCCTCCTTGGTTTCATCCCTACACGTAGTGATATATATAAAGTGTCAGTCTATGTGGAACATCGCTATTGGCATGAATCGATGGAGTGTATTCGGAGTCATTTGGGGGAATGACTCAATGGATCATGTGAGTTGTATATAGTAAGTGTGGAAGAAAACATTCGAATGCCACTGCTTCGCCATATCACTCGAGTACCACAAGGTAGTGAACCTTGCAGTCAGTGGTTCGGATGGCTCAACTTCAGGGACGGTTTCTCCTTCCGACATCTCCCAATCGACAAAGGCAATGAGAATCAACAACCAGTTGAAGTGAAACTCGTAGCCCTGGTCTTGTGCTTCACGAAAATCTTGCTCCAACTGGTTGACGAGGTAGCTCACCTAGTTCATTTGCATCCCTTCGACGCACTTTCCTGTGAGGTCGACGACGAACCCTGTGACCTGCGTCAGTCTATTCTTCCCGATGAGCTTACCAGTGATCAACTGGAAAGATAGGTGCACTGCACCATTTTGGATGGAAGCTACTTTGTAGCCCCGCTTCCCTTTCTCCACATCACCACATGTGTCCTTTATTTTATACGCTAGAGCGCGATCTGCAGCCTTCCCTGGGTAAAAATCTTGAGGGTCTGGTCCCTGCATGCTCAATCTAGTGATCTCATGGATCAGCATCAGATCTATAGTCATGTGCCAATCTAACCACATGTACCTGCCATGGAAACATGACAGGATGAGTTTAATGCATGCGTTAACCTCCTGATGTCTACCAAAGTGTGGTATCTTCATCACATTAAGGATTGTTGATCTCGTGATGTCCATGGTCCATGTTTGGGGGACTATCTTCGGCTTCTTCCTCATTATATTTTTCAAGTACTTATGTGGCATGATAATTCCATAATTCTTGTGGTCTCCTAAGTTGAAATCATTCATCTTGAGCATTAGAATCTATCCCAACTGTGGTCCAATTGTGCTTATCCCCTTTGGGAGGTAAGCAATGATCAACGTGTAGTCAAAATATCTTGGGACACTATCATGACTAACCACGCTAGATAGAGGCAGGATATAGTCGGGCAAGACCGATGGGGTGAGCTTCGCATTCACCAGGTCGTCACAGTGCTTACTTATTTTCTCTATCGCAGTTCGGGATGGACCAGATCAACGTGCAGTCGACAAGAATGCTTGCAATCCTCTTGTCGACGAAGCCTATACTCCTGCGGACATGAAATTCTCAGCCATAAGGTCTATTAGTATCTCCTATATAGACTTCTCTACTGCACTAAGGTCGTCTGACATGCACGCTCTAGATCAAATATCTTAAGTAGGCAGAAAAACACTCAAGGTAAACAAATCGAGTGGCGAGGTCTCACTAAGCATAGCACTATAGCAATCAGTTCTCTATGGGCTCGGATAATCACAATTTTCAAAAGTGTCCCCAGTAAGACATTCAACGGATTAAATAGGCAATGTCGTAACGGAATCCTTCAATGGGTAGGAATGCCTCAATCAATATGATTCCATCCATTATGGTGTGGTCCCAACAGTCCAATGGAGATATTTCCGGCAATAACTGTGTTTCTATCTATTCTGGAGTGTCATTCTAATAGTCAGGACACCTCCAACAGTGATATTGCTTGACCAAGTCAAAGTTCCAGTCTACATTGTTCTGCTATTCTGGCGAGGTTCAAGTTCTGCAAGCCTTGCTTCTGTGAAGTCCTCTCTAGAATCTCCTGTAATTTTTCTATCTTTTCTTTCTTCTTACTAATATTTCTCGATTTCTTCCCTATGATCTGCATCTCTAGATTCCTCTTTCCATTCTTGTTCTTATATCCTATTAGCATAGTAAATTCGCATTGTTGGGCGTCTTTCATAGGGTTCGAGGGTAATACTTCTTCTCTTAGTAATTCTTTAGTAGGTGCTCTTCTCTTCTGCATGGATAAGTTCTTTAAGCCTTCTTGCATTATTTCAACTTCGACAACCAGGTCTCTGGCCCTCAGTTGCTTCGACTTGTCCTCTTGTTCTTCTATTAAGCGCACTATTCTCCAAGCCATGAAATCCCTTAATTCTTTCTTTTTTTGTTCTATAGTTTCCTCTTCTTCTTTCCTTCGGATCTAATCTCTCTCAATCCAAGTCCTTCCTAATAAAAGTGCAAAAGGAGCATTGTTCTCAACAAACTTAATGACCTCGAATTCTTCTTATGTCGATGTTCCATGAGAACTCATAGGTACATGAGTAAGTCTTCCACATAGGGTTATCATATTTCCTTTAAAGAATAGTATTCCTCCCAATGAAGGAATCATAGCAAGCTTTCCCAAAATTTCCCAAGTACTTTCTGGCACAATGTTCACCTGTGTTTCTTCATCCAATACATAGTCTATGTCGAAGTCTCCTATTCTTGTTTCTATGCACTGCTTCTCTTTTAAGATCTCTGGTAAACTGATGTCTTTGTGATCATTCAAGGTTTCTTTCATCTGTAATAGTATAGTCTCTGATTCTTTCTAGTGTTCTAGCATATCCTTAATCTCTTGAGCTTCTTCATGGTTTTCTTGTCTCATATTCATCTTTTCAACTTTAGCAATCATTCTAGGACAGTCCAAAACCTTATGACCAACAAATTTACAACAAAGACAAATAAGACCTCTACCAGGGAATTCCTTAGCAAGATGTCCCAGTCTTCTGCAACTATAACAAAGATTCAATCCTTTCTTTCTCTTAAACGATCCCCAACCTTTCCTGTACTACACACTAGGATCATAGTGATGGACCTGCAAAAAAATATTTCTAGGATCCTGCATCCACTTGTTAGTCCAAAAATTATTTCTATGCATAGGAATAACATATCTTTCATTTACTTGATCATATCTATTCATATCAAATATTATTTCTTCTAGTTGTGCCCTAGTTTTCAGACTAGTACGAAATCTATCAAACATACCTAGATCCATTCTTTCAAAACAAAAATTTCCACTTATCTTACCTTTATCAGAGCACAAAGATTTAAAATATTACTTCTTTTCTTCAGATCCGGCTCCCTTCTAAGCACAGATCTTTGCAAGTCAAATAGAATGTTGCGCACTATAGCAACAGATCTATGCACAGAGCTTTCTCTTTTCTTTAGTTCCCAGCAATCACAGTTTCAAGTCCTGAAAACGGAACCATTTGTTGGCACAAGGGCATACCCAAGGTTCAACGCTTCAACAACACACCAACAAAACCCTAACTACCATCCCTTTCGGAAACACCTGTGAAGAAGATGAACTCTCACCCCAGGTAGAGGCAAGAGGGTTGTAGAACTCAAGTGTCTACAACCTAGTTGGGACACAGATCTATGATCACAATACTTAATAGAGAACTTGGCAATTAACATTCATTAGTCTTTGACCCTTATTCACATCGCAAGTAAAAACCCCAATTACAGAACAACGCAGTATTCATCAAGGTCTAAGTACATCTAACCATTCAACATGTAACATCAGAATAGAGCTAACCTTCATTCATATTGTTAAGCACTAAACTACTACATCAGATGCATCTAACATACATAAATATTACAAAACTAAGCATAAATCACATCAATAACATATCAACCATATCACACAAAGAAACCACAACACAGGATATACGTGGTTCACCCCCAGCATGGGGCTACGTCCACCAACTCTTCTCCTCTTTTATTAGCTTCTTCCAATCTTCTTACATGCACAGAGCCACAAAGCCAACTCTGCATAGGACAAGAGATCTCTGTGCACCTCGCCAGATCCTCCTTCCCTGAGTTAGGTCCAAGCACCAAGCCTTTACACAATCTGTGCACAAAACACTTACAAAACAATTGCACTTATCTCTGTAAGCCTTAACACATCTTATTGCACATAGCTAGCATTAGCACTAAGCCATCAGCCCACTAGGTCTACTTATTACATCACCTATCTATCTATTTATACAATACAAATGGAGCCTAAGCATGGGTAAATCCATGGGCCAACATCCCATACCCGTTACATAAACCCTAAACCCAAAAATCCCATAAAAGAGGGCAATATCCCGCGATCTCCACTTCGTCTGGGCGCTCTGTCTTCGACTAGCTTGTCATAGTCCCAAAAATGGTCAAACACAACCAAGGTTCTCCAAAAATTGGTCGAGGGCCAAAATATCCCATACAAGACCAGTGTTTGAACCAAATTCTCTGATACCATAACGTAACATCACCTATCCCAAATGAGGAACATTACAGTGCGGGTCACTCTTAAAATTAAAATTTTTACAGCTAATTCAATTTCTTGTAGCTTCCAGCTATGATTTACATCCATATTTTGAAGGATGTCTATTACCATATATTAGATGCATATAAAACATGATAAAATAGACACGAGATGAAACTATTAAACCAACATAGCATCACATAAATTCTTCGCAATACACAGAGTTCATGCACAACAATTTAACTCATAAATACAAGACAGAAAACAAATAAAACACTTATATTTCAAATTAGTTGTGAAAACAGTTGCCTAGGATAGAATTTCCGCCCAACCATATACTTGTTCCAAATATCAACAACAATTCACCCTTGAGCTGAGGATAGTAATCCACAAAAGAGGGTGGTCTCTCACTGTCCACTCATTTCTCATAATCCCCACAACCCACTAGAATTCTCCTACAACTATCCTGATTTTCCACCATCTCTCTTCCTAATGACCCACCCAACCCAAGGAATGTACCCCTTAATTAATATCAATCCCTTGGCATACCATTTGTTTATCAGAGTCTCTCTGGAACAAGTAACCAAGAATCTCTCAGCTGGGAACTCAAGGGAACTTGCTACTAGTAAAAACTACCAACAAACAACAATAAACACTTGTTATTACAGTGCAACTCAAACAAGAGTTCACTTTTCAGGACTGACAACCTATCTCTTCAATATTTAGCTCCAAAACACTCCATCATGCTTTAGAATTCTCCCTCCATGGATGTTCCAACTCCAATCTCTCTTTCTTCCTCTCTACTTGTTGCTCATGCACAAAATTGAATGTGTAAAAATGTTGTAGCTACCCATACAAATTTCCTCTCCTTTAGCTTGTTTTATTGACTCACACACTTCCCCAAGATGGTTTTACTCATCCCCCCCATGCTCTCAATAACTATGGGATCTGACCACTCACGCCCACCCTCTTACATGTATTCAATGATTGGATTTGGGAACACTCAATAAAAAATTAGAAGGTTCATATACCAATAGAAATTTTAGGAAAAATGGTTTGAATTAATATACATGGGTAATTCCCCCTTGGTCCCCTCTAAGACATTCTCCTAGGCCCTCCTTTATCTTGTTGATTAATTCACGCCTCATCTTTGTCCATGTCCCCTTAGCAGCTAGCATCACATTTTATTATTATATTCAAAAATACAATTCACATATTACATCGCTTGGCCATATCCACATATTACATCTACATTAAGCATTAATTAAACTGAGGATTATAGTGGGGACATTACATCTTTGCAAAAGAAGGGAGTGAAATTTGAATGGACTCCCAAATCTGAATAAAAATTTCAACAGTTGAAGGAAATTTTGACCAATGTGCCAATAATGAAGATTTCATAGCTCGATGAAGACTTTGTTTTGTGCATGGATGCATGCCAAGAAGGGCTCAACCAGTTGAGCATCAAGATAGACCTGGAGATGAGAGATACCCAATGACAAAGCATCACAAAGCAACTCAATAACTGCACTATACTCGGCGACATTATTTGTGGTGTCACCTAAGCATATACCTCCAGAAGATAATAACTGGCCTTGAGGTGTAAATATTACCCAAGCTGCGGAGGAAAGCCTCCGAGTGTGCTAACTCGCATCGTCTGCATACCCAATGAACACCTCGGATTCACTTGACATCTTCCACAGTGACGAAATATAACATCAACGAAACATCCATAACACTAAAAGAAACTTAAAAAGTAATAGTACAAAGATTATACATATGTTACAAAGGTTACCCACAGTGACTTGCCTATGAGTAATACTTCTTGAGGTAGATCCCATTTCTAGGCTCCGCCAAATCATTCCCTTCAAAATCAACCAGACGATAAGTGTCATTTTTTAAAACCTCTTTTATGATGAAAGGTCTGAACCACATGGGTTTGAATTTTCCTACCCCCAGGGGGTCCCTATCTTGGTCATAGACTAGGACAAGGTCGCCTTCAGAGAAAATCTGAGGAAGAACGAACCTATCATACTGACACTTGACCTAATGTTTGTGAGCCTCGTTGGCCAGGGCCGCATCGCAACGCTGCTCATTGAGTTGCTCAAGGTATACTAACCGTTCTTCAAGTGGAGAAGTGTCTGGCAGTAATTGTACTGCCAATTTTAGAGACGAGATCTGACATTCGATGGGCAAGACTGCCTCCAGCCCGTAAACGAGTTGAAAAGGTGAGAAATGGGTTGCAGTCTTAACAGATGTTCGGTAAGCCCATAATGTCGAGTATAACATTAAATGCCAATTTGACTTGGCTGATTTGATAGTTCGTTGTAGAATCGTCTTAAGAGTTTTGTTTACAGCTTCCACCTCCCCATTTGCTTGGGGGTAGTAGGGTGATGAATGTTCTTAGCGTAACCCAAGATTTGATGTTAATTCAGTCATTATCTGGTTCTGAAATTGACTGCCATGGTCAGTGACAATCTCTCTTGGGACGTTGAACCTTGCTATTATCTGATTGAATAAAAAGAGAGTTGCAGTCTCTCCATCATCTTTAAACGTTGGCATAGCTTCAACCCACTTTGTGAAGTAGTCTACAACTACGATGATATAGTGGTGCTCCCTTGCTGAAGGAGGGTTGCATGTAGTGTAATCAATCCCCCACTTGGTGAAGGGACCAACTGTGATGACAGGAAACATGGGAGTGGGATGTACCCTTATCTTCCGAGAGAAGATTTGGCACAGATGGCACTTCTTGACTGATTCGATACAATCCTTGATAAGTGTTGGCCATAAGTAACCTACTCATAGAATCTTTTGGGTTGTCGCCAACCCAGACAAATGACTGCCACAAGATCCGGTATGGCAATTGTTAAGCATGATAACCACTTCTTCATGAGTGAGACATCGGCGTAGGATGTAGTCTACACCTCTCTGATACAATGTATCATCAAGTATGAGATAATTCTTAGCCTGATGGTGTATGCATCGATGCTCATCATGAGAATAAGTAGTGGGGCACTTCAAAGTCTGGAGATAGACAAGTATATCTCTGTACCAGGGATCCGAAGAGGTGATCAAAAACATATCTCCTCTAATAGGTGACTATTTGGGCACAAGATCACCTGACTCAACCGGAAGTTCCGAAATAAATTCTGCGAAGACCAGTGACTTTTTGGACTTCGCTGAAACGAAATACAAGTCAAACTCCTAGAGGATGACTATCCATATACTAATTTTTCCGCCTATTACCCGTCATGTCAACATGTACTGAAATGGATTCACGAAAGCAATGACGATGGTCTTGCGAAACAGAACATAATGACGGAACCATGGAACAGCATGGACTGCTGCCAACGCAAGTTTTTCGGTATGAGAATAATTGAGTTCCAGTTGTGCGAGGCCTCGACTTAGGTAATAGATGACATATTCTAAGAACAAGTCATCTTCCTGAACTAAGACCATGCCAATGGTTGACTCTGCTGCAGCCAGATATAACAGGAAATCCTTGTTATAGTTAGGTGGTCGGAGCAGAGGGGCAGTGGTGAGTGCATGTTTCAATGCGGTGAAAGAGCATTGAGCGGCATCGTCCCAACAAAAGGGAACATCTTTTTTTAGTAAGCGCATAAATACCTTAGTGATCTCAGCGTAGTTAGCGATAAAGCGTCTTAGAAAATTTTCTTTACCCTATAGACTCTGAAGTTGAAAGATTGTGCGTGGGGGGGGGAAACTGAATTATTGCCTCAACCTTGAGAGGATCGACCATGATCCTTGTTGTTGAAACTATGAAACTTAACAATCGTCCCGACGTTATGCGGGAGATGCACTTGTTTGGATTCAAGCGAATCCGAAAGTAGTGACAACATTCGAAGATAAGTCGGAGGTGTGTGGGATGATCCGTTCTCTTGCAAGATCAAGATGTTAAATCATCTAAATAGGCCTTGACTATATGCTTGAGGTCATGGAAAGCAAAAGACATGGCCCGCTGAAAGGTGGCTACAGCATTTTTGAGACCAAAAGGCATCTTACAATATGCAAATGTACCCCATGGACAGATGAATGTCGTTTTGTGTTGGTCTTCGGGTTTGATTTGTATTTGATTATATCCCAAAAAACCGTCCATGAAAGAAAAGGCTTCACAACCCGCACATTCATCAACGATCTGGTCGATGAAAGGTGTGGGAAAATTATCTTTGGGATAGGCCTTGTTCAAATCACATAAGTATGTACATACACGAATTGTGCCTTGTTTTTTGTTGATCGACACGGGGTTTGACACCCATTGGGTCAAATGGATAGGATAGATAAAACCGGATTTTAGCAATTTCTCAACCTCAACCTTAATGGCTACTTCTTTCTTAGGATTAACTAGATGAAGCTTCTGTCAGATAGGCTTGGCATCTAGATACGGTGTGATTTCATGTTCAACTATTTTTGGATCGATACCTAGCATTTCCTCATAAGACCAAGCAAAAACGTCATGGAATTCTTTGAAAAGATATGTAGAGATTTGAATCTCTCCGGGGGAGCAGTCAGCTCCAACGAAAACATTCTCCACGACGCTAGGGTTTCGGGAGATATTGATCGATATGGTTTCAGCGATGGTTGCCATATTACCCTCAACATAAACTTCGTGGGTAGCTAAGAGATTAATAGGACAAGATCGATCTCCCGTCATAGTCACGGTGAATTCTCCTGCTTCAATTCGGCTTAACTCTGGGAGGAAGTATGATCTGTGATGAATATCTTCCCAGGGTTTATCCGAACTAGTCATTGCTTCAATTATTACTTCATCAGAGGACAATACCAAGTCTAATGAATCAGTGCCAGTGAGAGAACCCTGAGCCCAAATAGGCTCTAGAAGTGGATCGAACTCTTGTGCGGGAGTTGGATCAGTGCCAGTTGAATCTTGTTGGACTAAAGAGTACACTACTTCAGCTGCAGACAAGTGCATGGACATGCTCGGGTGCCCTGTCCCATCCATCGTGGCTAATGGGTAAGGAAGTATCCACAGATTGTCGAAGTAAGTTGTGCGGAACGACGAAACTTGAAAAATCTCAACCTTCTGGTGATTGGATATAAACTTGATATCGCCTTGAGGGGGTAGGTAATTGAAGGTACCCATCAAAGATGGGCACAAACCAACCCCCACATTGACGACACCTAGTTGATGATTATCAATCATCGGGACCATGGATGCCCCCAATGCAGGGTCAGGTCTAGAGAAGGACAATTGATTGATGGTCACTATCTGGTCCTCATGTGGAAACAACAAGACCCGAAAAACTGTAGCAACCACTTCTTGCATGGCATAAGTCCAACTCCTTCCTAACAAGAGGTTATAGTCGAGGGGAGCATCAACTACCTCTACTTCGACACACATGGTCTTCCCTCCTAACTGCATGGGGAAAGAAGGGATGATACCATGTGGTCAGAATGAACGACCGTCAAAAGCGGTGAGGAGAATAGGTGGTGGAGACAAAACGGGCTGGCCAACAGCCTTCCAACATGCCAATGACATAACACATGTCGAGGCGCCCTCATCAACCACCGTACGGAAGATATTCCAAGTAAAACTTTTCATGGGATAAGCCACTACTATCTAAAATTCTACGTGGTAAGGCAGACAACGTTTTAAGTCGGTTGTATTCAGGATGATTGTACCCGGATTACAAGTCTCGATATATCCTAAAGAGGTTAACAAGGATTTCCTCTGGGAAGGGCAGCTTTAGAGGACCTCTAAAGCAGACATCGCACAAGGGGTTTGTGATAAATCTTCCATCACAGAGTAGTTCTGGGCGGCCCTTGCGTTTGGGTTATGAGAAGCTTTTTGAATGCACCTTTGGGAAAGCGTGTCATTGTTTCACCCAACGTCTTCTCAATCTGTAGAGGAAGAGATGGGAGTTCGGCTTCTTTACCCTTCTCAGAAGTGCTTCGTTTACTATAGTCATGTGCTCTAGTCGATATAAAAGAATCACCCCTCACCATATATGCGTTCGCAGATGTGGGGTTATTCATAAGCGGAGAGGGTTCTTGGATTCCCCCTTCCGTGCTTGCAGAGGCTTGGGGTAGATTTTGCCCATGCTGAAATGGATTGGTCAACACAACAGGTTGTTGTTGCGTCATAAACTTTTGGGCTTTTGCAAGCCGAGGACATAGATGGGTCGGGTGGTCTTCCAAGCACAAGTTGCATGGATACCTCGCCTTATGTTTCTCAGTGTTGTCCCCGCCAGCATTATCGGTAGGTTTTTTATCCCCCTTACCCTTTTTTTGTTGTTTTTTCTTTCCTTCAGGCTGTTGGGTGGCCTTTGGGTTAGTCGATTGTACTGTGTGTACCTCCGACATTTTGGTAGGGGGAGCAACCAAAGTAGTAGTTTGGCTGGCCGCTATGTGTTGTATAGATAACTGTTGCAATCGCTTCGTCAATTGCTCAGCAAGATTTGTTTGTATTGAAGCAACAATACCATCGGCATGTGGTTCATCTCTCTATCTAGTTTTATCAAGTATTGAGCATGGTGCATCGGGCAAGATGTTGTATAATAAACCGGACTGAGAATAAATGAGCTCAAATTGTTGAGCTCTCATGATGGTGTCTTCTTCAGAGAATACTCCCAATGTCACGATGTCTTTGGATAACTGTGGGACCAAAGACTTAAGAAACCACTCAAGCAGGAATGTTGGTGGGAATAGCACCTTAATTAAACTCTTCTGTCATCTCCATTCTTGGATGTGATCATAGATATGGTCCACTGTCATCTATTCGAAATTGGCAAGCAACTCTGTGCCAGCGTCGTATCTTACAGGTAACTAGAAATGGTTTAGGAAATCCATTGCCAGTTCGCCGAAGGAAGAGTATATTGAGTGATCGAGCTCAATGTACCATTTTGCGGCACTCCCAATGAGAGTACGTTGAAACAATCGCAATTGTACGGAGTCATCTTTCAATGAGTTGGATCAGCACCAAAGGTGGAAGGTAGTCACATGATCTCCAGGATCTTTGTTAGGCTTGGCTTTGAACTTTGGAATGTCCGAAGGCAACTTCGTCGGCATAGGAGGCCAATGTGGATTGTGAAAAACAGGGTCATTCAACAACCTTGTCAAATATGGCAAGTGAAAAGTTGCCAGGAAGGGTAGTTTGGGTTGTTGGTGATAACCTGGGAAAAAGGGGCCTGGAGTTTGACTAGCACCAGGTTGCAAGGAAAAGTTTGGCTGCTGGCCTGGATTTTGGTAGAAACCATGGCCCTAGCCAGCGTATGTATTTTACGTATGTGGAGACATCATCGACTGATTTCCCAAATAGGACATAGATGGTTGGGCATGTATTATATTAGAAGAACTCTGGGAAGGGTTACCCCATGTCGATCCTGTGGGGATAGGCATAGTAGTTTGTTTGGGGTTCCATTGATTGTAGAAATAATTACCCCAGATCGGCATTTCGGATGAGGGAACGGATCCCTACCAAGAATTCCAAGGCCCTGATGCGGAAGAAGTTCCTAGGTTTTCCCCCTGTGCAGGAATAGTACCCTGCATAGGAATAGATTGTCCAAAAATAGGATTGCTCCCAGTCGGGAAGGTGGCTGACGAGAAGGCATTGTTCCCAAGCGTTCTGGTCAAAGAAAATGGTGTCGAAACTACTGACATATTATGCAAAGGTGGTCCTTGACTCCCCGCTCCAAATAAACTATGGTGTGTAGGTTGCCCGGTGGATTGTTGATGCGAGCCACCGAGTGAAGGGGATGAAGGAGGTATATGAATTCCTCCATAAGGGAAAGCGTTAAAGGATTTATATGACCTCCTCCATAAGGGAAAGCGTTAAAAGGGGAAAGAGTGCCCCCCATGTGACCTTGCAGAGGAGCGCTAGAGCTCCCTACCCTCAGACCTGAATTCTGTAAAGTGGAGTAGGAGAGTACAGGACTTGTTCCCGAACTAGGAATCTCGTATGAGAACGTAGGGCATGTCGCACTTGGTGTGATAGGGGTTGTGGCCACCGCCAAATATGGGATCAGACCACTGTGAAATGTAGAGGCAGTCGATACCATGGTGTCTTGGACCGGTGACGATGGGTTAGGAGGTGAAAACTCTCCTGTGTTGACGACCGTAGTGAGAATGGAAGAATTCCCAGAAGGAGTGATCGCATTTGTTTCCATTGTTGCATGCAACACTATCTGGTATAAGTAAGGATACGATGATGGGTGCCAAAAGATAAGTGGTGGAGGTTTCAACTAGACAAAAAGCTTGAGCTCCAAGGTCTAAAATGGTCGATTCCTATGGAGGTTGGTCAGGCACAATTTCTTGTGACTCGGTCGCTTCAAAAGACCCTTGTTGGTCTAGCTTTCGCCTTAGTGGTGGCGGGGGTGTTTATGGATAAATTTGTGAGTGCAGACACAGACCAATCTCCCCAGATCCACCTGGATCTGGAACAAACCGTAACAGAATACTACTCTTTCCCTAGATCTAAATATTGAATGAA
>JZKD02S1832165.1:0-17592 GCA_000966675.3 Picea glauca | reverse complement strand
AAATATTTTTCAATTTAATAGTATATTTTTTTTAGACTAGCTTAAATATTGTGTAGTAAAATATTAAATGTAAATAGTAAAGTACATAAAAATTGTTCCATTTAAAATATCTTTAAATTTTAATAGTTTTTATGCATTTTGTTCAAAATTTATTAGGTATTTAGTTTCACCTTTTTTAACTTTTTCATGGGAATCCACGGAAACAGATTTTGGTTAAATCTCCATTTTGTGTTGTTTAAATTGCATTTTTGAATGCATAAATACCATGAAATGCATAAATTTGGAGTTCCAACAATTTTTGGCAGGATTTCAGTAAAAATTGATAGAAGAATATGCCCTTAAAAGCTCCAAAAAAGTCTAATGTTTAAACTACTCCATTTAAAACTCATATTTAAAAAAAAAATAACTTCAAATCAATATGTTTGGAAGAACTTCTAAATCATATTAATAATATATACATGTGGATGTCAATTTATATTAATTAATGACCATAATTAATGGGCTTCTAATCACACATGGAAATTTTATGGACATAATCTCATATGCTTTGAATATTCTTACTCATCACAATAAATTAAAGGTCGTGATTTCAAGCCTTAACTTAGTCCTTAAAAAAAAAAAAAGGCAATTAAGTTGTTTAGCTTTAGCTTAACAATGACCATTCATTTTAGATTTAGGTGTTTTACTACATTTAGATTTTTACTGCATTTAGTTTTTTTACATTTAAGTTGTTTGCTTCCGAAATGTATGTTCTTTGTGAGGTGCCCTCAACTATTTTTTTTATTTTTTACAAGTTGTCACCTCCAATGCTTGTGTTTTGAAAATTAATGTTAATTTTGCATGCTAGACTTCTTTAAAAATAATGTTGTGTGGAGACTTCCTTAAAAATAGTGTTGCATGTGAAGACTTCCTTAAAAATAGTGTTGCATGTGTGGAGACTTATTTATATGTTACGTGGTTAAGTGGAAAGTTAAAAATAATATTAATTTTTTTTTAATGTGAGTGTTTTTTAACTTGATAATCATTTTACCTTTACCACTCTTTGGCAAATCATTTTACCTTTATCACTTTAGTGGTTTCTAAATGGTGTGAATGGAAGCTCAATGGAGGATCCACTCTTTGGCAAATCATTTTACCTTTATCACTCTAGTGGTTTCTAAATGGTGTGAATGGAAGCTCAATGGAGGATCCACTCTTTGCAAATCATTTTACCTTTATCACTTTAGTGGTTTCTAAATGGTGTGAATGGAAGATCAATGGAGGATCTCATGTTGTTAATGGATCTAGTGTTGTTAATGGAAGTCAAAAGGTGGATTTTGAAAATAGTTAATACATAATTAAAATAATTTAAAATTGTATTAGGGATAGGGTTATATTAGAGTAGGGTTCTAAATGGTGTGAATGGAAGTTTTATGGAGGATTCTGAAAATCCGATGGTGTTAATAGAAACAAAAGATAGATTTTGAAAATAATTAATACATGATTAATATAATTTAAAATTATCTTAAAGTTAGGGTTATATTAAGATTAAAGTTTGTATTATATAAGATCAAATTTAATAAATGTACAAGAGATCTAAATTGCTTATAGAATGTTTATCGACTACACTTATGTGGTTGTGCCAGTAAATATATTGAAATAGTATATAAAAGTTGGTCCATTTAAAATATCTATATTACATCCCTCACTTTAAAGTAACTCTACATACTTGGTAGTAAAATAATAAATGTAGTCCCAGAATGAGGTTGTTTCATTTAAAATATATTTAAATTCAATAATACACTCCTTTTTTTTAGACTAATTCTCACACTTTATAATAGAATAATAAATTTAAGTTATAAAGTACATAGAAGTTGTTCCATCAAAAATATCTTTAAAATTATTAGTTTTTATGCATTTTGATTAGACATTTATTACACTACTCAGAGCTCATAATTTTCAATATAGTAAAGAGGGGTTGTTCTATCACTTCTTAATAGAATAATAAATGTAATGGTGAGTATACAAAGGTTGTTGCATCTATAATATATTTAAATTTAAAAGTACATTTTTTTTTTTGCAAGTTAGTTTAAACACCTTTTATAAAGGTTGTTCCATTACTTTTTTTTTTCCAAGAAAAAATTACTCGATATTATATTTAAAATATAAATTCATTTACAATGCTAGCTCTGTCGAGCTGTTTACCAGGAAATAGAGAAATGCATTCTCGCCAAGGGATCATTCAGAGCAAAATGAGGGAGATTCCCACTGCAGCAACAGACTCGCTGCCACCCATCAGTCAGTGGTAAATGACCAGCCAGAAGGGGAAAATCGTATGCTATAACAACCCACGGAAGGAGCAGACTCCATAAACAGGAAATCAATGCAGATTCGGAGCGCTCGCCCACCTCATTCGAATAGATTTATGTAGGAGATGGGACTTTCAAATCCATTCTCACAATGGAAAATCGATAGTCTCCCCACCTCCCCGCTGAGGGATCTTTTAGAAAGAGCATCCGCCTCCTTGTTGTATGTTCTGGAAAAGTGCCGGAACTTGATGTCCATGAAGAGCTTTGAGAGAGTCTGTGTTTTTTCCTTCCAGCCTTCTATTTGGACCGAGTGGAGCTTACACTTATGGTTGATCCAGTCTATAATGACTCGCGAGTCACCAAGGACTAGAATGTGATCAAGCGACCAAAGAGAGGCAAGGGCGAGGGATGTCCATAATCCCAATAGCTCTGCTTTAGTATTCGTGCCCTCCCCACAATTTATGAACCATTTTGTAGTTCTCTTTGAATGTGATTTGAAAAATCCACCTGCCCCGCAACAAAGGCCAGTGGATGTCGCAGCTCCGTCGAAGCACACCAGTGTGTATCCATCAGTCAATGAGATCTCGCAAATCTTGGGAGTAAATGACTTGATCGAGGGAGGTTGCCAATGGAAAGAGGCCCAAACTCTGTGAATTACCGCCTGTATGGAAGGAGGACGGTCATCAAAGATCGCCTTGTTCCTCTCTGTCCATATTTGCCAGCATATGTGTACAGCTAAGCTCGGGGGGGTGTGGACTTATGTGTGATCCAGTCAGAAAAGCAGGCCGTGACCGTGAGACCTCTCCAGACCACAGGTAGAGAGAAGGACTTGATCAAATGATGCCAAACCTCCTTCGTAAAATCACAATGGACCAAGAGATGATGCACATCTTCAGAAGCTTGTTTGCAAAGTGGGAAAATGCCAGGGCCCTCCCAACCTCTATGTCTGAGTGCCTCCCAGGAGATAATTGTCCCTCTCCCCGCAAGCTAGGTAAATAGCTTTAGTTTAAGCGGGACCTGCCATTTCCAAATATGGCGAATCCACTAGTGGTCAACCTCAAGCCTCATCTGATGAAGGTAGGCGTCATATAGATTTTTGACAGTGATGGAGCCCATGGCATCTCCCCCGGCCCACAGCAAATAATCAGGTGAATCGGTGAGAGTGATCCCGGCACCTTTGAGGGTCGATGTGTAGCGGATCCACTCTAAAGCAAGCGAACCTTCAAGGGACAGGGATCCACTGTCCAACCAGTCATCCAGGAGGGAGAAGGCGTCGATCGGTATCTTAACTTGTGCCAGGTAAGTGCAATTCAGAGCCTCAAGCCGCATGCTCAACAATGGAGAGAGGATCGAATGGTCTCCCAGTCCTAGAATCATATCTTGGCCAATGTGAATGTCGTTCCCAGTACCAGGCTTCCACCGTAACCAGTGGAGAACTACCTGGGAGGAAGCAACCATTCCTTTCCAGAGAGGTGAAGCCCAATGTTGTATGAGAGTAGGCTTTCTGATCCAGTCATGGAGGGACAGGGAACCCAAATACTTTGCTTTGATAAGTTGGCTTCAGATGCTATTGTGGGTGAGTGCTCTCCAGAAGGAGTTGGCCAGGAGAGATGAATTGAAGGTGGGGAGAAGCTTTAGCCCCCAGCCCCCAACCTTCCGAGGCTTAGACAGCTCTTTCCAACTGCATAGGTGAAATCGGCGCTTGCTAGCTTGGTCATTCCATAAAAAGTTGTAAGTGAGCCTCCAAAGGATCAAAATAATCTTTGCAGGTAACCGCTCCAAAGACATCCAGTAGACGGCTAGGCCTTCCAAAACTGACTTGACCAGGATAAAGCGACCCCCAATCGACAACCATTTATTGCACCAGAAGTTGATTTTTTTTTCATAAAGTGCCACAAGCCACTGCCAGTCGCAAGGTATGGAAGATCCCAATTTTAGATGGAAACCAAGATATGTGAAGCCTTCGCTTAGATTAATGAAAGGAAGGGGGATGGAGCCCTTTAGGTGATGAATTTCTGAATCTGTAATGCCCCAATAGTGTACTGTGGATTTTGTAAAATTTAGGGACAATCCCGAAGCAAGACAGAAGAGTTGTAGCGTTTCTTTTAAGACTAGCCATTCCCCCTGGTCAACGCTCAAAAGAATAAGCACATCGTCACAAAACATAAGGTGTACTAGATTAATGCAGTTAGAGATCTTTAAACCCGAGAGAAGGTGATCTTCGACTCTTTTGGAGAGAAGGAGGCTGAGTCCTTCCATGATCAGGATAAATAGATAAGGGGAAAGTGGGCATCCCTTACGGAGGCCCCTTTCACTCTTGAAGAAGCTAGAAGGCTCTCCATTGATTAAAACCGCAATGTTGGCATTTGTAACACAAGAAAGTATCCAATGAATGAACTTTTCTCCAAAGCCCACAGAAAATAGAATTAATCTTAGAAACTCCCAGTCAATGTTGTCGAAGGCTTTTTTGATATCTAACTTCAAGACGAGCGCTTTTAAATTCTTTAGCTTGATGCTATGTATGCACTCGTGAGCGGTTGCGACTGCATCTTGGATTCTACGGCCTTTTAAGAAACCCATCTGCTCAGCTGAGATACACCTTTGTAGAAAGGGCTTTAATCTATTAGAAATCACTTTGGAAATAATCTTGTAAACAAGATTGCAAAGTGAAATTGGTCGGAAGTCGTTGAAGGCTAGTGGGTGATGCTGCTTCGGGATTAAGACCAAAAAAGTGGAATTGAGGCTCCCAATTACCTTACCTTTGATGCGTGAATCTTCTACCATCTGGAGTAGGTCCTCTCCCACAAGGTCGAAGAAATTGAGGAAGAATTCTGACGTCCAGCCGTCAGGCCCAGGGCTCCTTTCTTTCTTGAACTTATGTAGAATGTTTTTTATCTCCGGCAAAGTAACTGGAGCGTAGAGGGTGACGGCTTCCTCTTCAGAAACTATCGAGGGGTATAGACTGGCTGTGTAGCTCTTTTCCGGGAGGTTGATACTGTTCTGTGCACTGTAAAGTTGTTTGAAATAACAGACCGTTTCTGCGTTAATCACCTCCTGCCCACGGATGACGTCCTCCCCGGCTCTTTTTATAGACCAAATACTCTTTTTAAGTTTGTTGTAACTCGCTACGTTATGAAAGTACTTAGAGTTGGAATCTCCACTTTTAAGCCAAGTGTCTCTGCTTCGGAGCCTCCAAGTGTTCTCTTGCGAGCAAAGAATAGAATTTCTATTAGACTCGAGTGACTTAAGTCTGTCTGCCTCCTCTGAAGTTAACGCAGATATAGTCGACTTTTTGATAGCTTGTATGATCCCATTCTCTAGTGTGACAAGTCGGGCCTTTTCCTCTTTTTTCTTTGCATGAAACCACGATTTGGAGGAGTCTTTCAAGACTTTTAATTTCCATACAAGGCGTCGCTGTGCATTAACTTCCGTGTTAAAAGAGGGGTCGCTCCAAACTATAGCGACCAAATCATTGTAGTCTGTCTCCATGATCCAATTATGATTGAACTTGAACGGGGTCGAGCATATCCGGTCTGGAGGTCTCAGCTGTAGAAGAATGGGAGCATGGTCGGAGAAGAAGGGGTGCTCAACCCACGAGGCCGGTAATTCAATATAAGACAAGTACTCTTCAGCAACAAGAAACCTATCTAACCTTCTGGCTATGGCGTCAGGCCCCGAACGACCATTTCTCCAAATGGGGACAAGCTGGGCTGGTAAGATATCAGTCAATTTGTTGGTGACAAAAATATTTCTGTAAAAATCTTCGGTAGCCCACGACACATAGCTGCCTCCCCAGTTCTCTGTGGAATATAAGATGATATTGAGGTCTCCACCTACAATGAGAAATGGTAAGGAGAGAATTCCACTGTCAGCTAGAAGCGACCATAATCGCTTTCGGTCTGAGCAGCGGCCGTAAATATTAAGAAGCGCAATCTCTCGTGAAGTTGCTAGGGAATGTCCCATACAAAGGATACCTCTAGTAGTCAATGAGGGTCTCAGGTCAAATACACTTGGCTCCCAAGCCACCAGTAAACCACCGGAGTTACCAGTAGAGCTAACGACCACAGTGTACCAAGTTGGACGAAAAAGAAACACAAAATCTCTGGATTTATGAGCATCAGTAAGCGTTTCTTGCAAGAATATAATGTTCGGCTTTGAACGCTCCAGGACTCTTCTGAAGGAGGCAACCTTGAGAGTGCCTCCGATCCCTCGAATATTCAGGGAGAGCACTATCATTATTTTGAACGTGCCAAGGCCTTCAATGCTCTAAGGGCCTTTCCATCCTGGATCGGGAGATCTGGAACACTTTGAACAAAGTTCTGTAGCTCCTTTTGTTTTCTGGAGCTTCTCGTCTGGAACGGGGAGAGTTCAGTTCCAATGCCTCTCGACCATGCTAAAGATTTTTCAACTTTTACCTGCCCCAGGGAGGAAGAAACTCCAGCCTCGACACCGGGGCGGATGAGTTCTTTTCCCCTGAAAATAGCCAGTTGTGGTTCGTTATCCGGCAAGAAAGTGGGTGCGGTCGAGGGGGCCAAAGCATCTAGTAGGTTTGGATCCACATATTCCGACTGTCTAAAGCCTGGGGGCACCATGGGTAGAACTTGGGGGTCAAACACAGAGGTGGGAGAAATAGGAATCCTAGCCGATGAAGGGATCTGTGGAGGAGCGTCCAAACTCTGTGGATGGCTGACAGGAGAAAGATGTGGCGCATCTTCCCGGAAGGAAGTCGGACCTGTGTCTCTACTAGAGAGCCAAGGGAAGCTATGAAAGGAGATTTTTTCTGCCTCAGAGAGAGACGAGTATAGGGAAGGGCAGATCTGGATAGCTTTGTGCAAAGGTGACTCCGCTTGTCCTATAGCTGGGCGAGAGGATGGAGAGGGAGACACCTCCAGAAAGGTGAGGGAGGGGTCAGGATCCAAGTAATCTGGTGGGTTAAGGAGAAGATCCCTTTCTTCAGTTTGGTCAAGAAAGGACTTACCCAGTCAAGAGCGGCAAAGGTGACCTGTTTCACGACAGATGTTACAGCGGAAAGGGATCCCGAGGTAGTCCAGGGGCTGTTGGAGCTTCCGACCTCTCCAAGTGATCTCCAAGGTTTCCGGTAAACCTATAGATGTGTCCAACTCTACCAGGACTTTCCCCACTTTTCTCATGGGACTGGCCAATAGATTGTTGTCTAGAGCTATAAACTTTTTGAGTGTGTCGCCAATCGCTCTGAGGGCCTCTTCGTTCCAAAGGTGAAGAGGGAGGCCCGGAAGTAAAACCCATAAATGTCTAAGCTGGAAGTAGTCTGAGTCTGGGTTAAAAGCCAGCCTCCAGCGCTTCAGCATGAGACTGCTGCCATCGTAGGCCCAAAACGAGGAGAGTAAAAGAGAAGCATCTTCAGGTGTCCTGCAACGGAACCCGAGCCAGCCTCTCTTAAGATAGAGAGTTTCAGGAGTGTAACCTAAGAGAGGCACCCAGTTTGTGCTTATCCAGTCCTCCAGCTTCTGGGTGCATAAGCTTTTGTAAGAGATTCGGCCCACCAGCGAGCAAGTAGACATCTTGCAAAGATTTTCGAATCCTACACCGTCCCCCAGCACAAGACGAGAAATCTTTTTTTTGTCCTTCCAAACCTTTCGAACTGGGGGAACTCCATGAGCAGTGGGGGGGGCTCTGTGTTTGACTTGGACTGAGGGGTGTACAGGTAAGGAAGAGGGCGAAGAAGATAGTCCTCCAGGAGTAGGTAAAATGTTGTTCAGAACTTCAATAGTTGACAGTAGTGGAGGGGCAATAGTAGATAATAGGCTATTTGATAGGGGAGGCTTGGCGGGAAAAGGTTGTTTCCTGGATGCAAGTGTGTCCACTTTGTCAAATAAGCCTTCATGTTCCCAGATGATCTCGTCGGATGGTTGCATCAGTTGGTTGGTCAGTGACTCCATAAAGAAAACTAAGTGGTCCACCTCCTTACCACTTGGAAGAGTGACAAAGCAAAAGCGGGCCAATGGGAAAGCAGATATGTGCCTGACAGGGATATAGGTAAATAGGAGGTAAACGGTCCTTGGAAAGGATCAGTAAAAGAGGCCAGAGACACAGGCCTGCACGCTTAAAGATGGATCTCGAAAAAGGTTCTCCCGGTCTGTAAAGTCAAAGAATAGATAGAATATCAAGTGGTCAACAGGGTGAGAGTGTAAACCGGGATCAGTCCAGTGACAGTAATGGACAAAGAGCTAAAGGACAAAAAAACTCTAATCATGGCGAAGGCTACTTGTGAGAGTCAGAGAACCGAAGACCATATGACTATCAAGCTATTGGGAAGACCCTGATGCCTCCACTGTAGTTGTGGACCGGGTTTCAGCTGGAACAGGTAGGAGGGGGGCCATCCACCCAGGAACTTCTCGCCTGGTTCGCCTGGTTCGTGGGGTTATCATGACTTTCTCGCAAACCTGGTAACCCGGATGACTTTCATCGACAACAGGCCTATGAGCCTTTCATTAGTTTGTGAACAAAAAAATCACTAGAAAAGAGTAAAAGGTAGAATAGTTGTTTTCTATTAGTGAACCCTTGACCGTTCCATTACTTATTATACTACTAAATGTAATGGCAAAGTACAAAGAAGTTGTTCCATCTATAATATATTATATTTAATAAAGATAGTCTAAAAGTTCTACTTTTTGGGGGTTTTTTAGGCATTTTTTATGTTTGATTTTGCCAGAAATCCGGTGATAAATGGTTGGATCTGCAGATTTGAGTGTTGTATAATCTGAGTGCCTCGGGGTTTTTCAACAAGCTGAATCCATTTATGCATTTAGAAAGGAAATTTAAACAACAGAAAATAGAGATTTTATCCAAATTTACATCGTAGGATTCATGCCAAAATAAAGAAAACCCAAAAGATAGAACCTTTAGCCAAAGCCATTTAATAATACATGTTCTTTTGCAAGCTCACTCCAAAAACTTAGTAATATAATAATCTAAAATATCTTTAAATTTTAATAGCTTTTATTCATTCTCCTTAAATATAATGACAGGGTATATAAAAGTTGTTTCCTTTAAAATATCTTTATTACATTTCTCTAAACACTTCATAGTAGAATAATAAATGTACTATCAACGTATAGAGGTTGTTTTATTTAGTAGCCAGCCATTGAAACGCTAGGAGGAAGTAGCGCCGGTTAATAATCCAAACATGGCAATTATATGGTGCTACAGTAAATGTTAAAAAGTAAACAGGTTAATGGATGCATTAAAAAATACAAGGAAGTTATGAAGAGTAAATCACATTCATTGATTTGGGAGGACGACTAAGAATATGCCAACATCTTCAACTGTTAGCCCTCAGATTAGAATTTTAGATTAAAAGGTCATTAATCGTGCCCATTACCAATAAGTATACCCTTTCAGCATAAAAATATATTTAAATTTAATAGTGTTTTTTACAACTAACTCTAAACATTTATAGTAGAATAATAAATGTAAGTTATAAAGTATATAGAAGTTGTTACATTTATGTTTAAATTTAATAGTTTTTATGCATTTTGTTTAAACATTTATTGTACTAATAAGAGGTATAGAGCTCATAATTTCCAATATTCCATCACTATTTAATATAAAAATGTAATGGCCAGTATACAAAAGTTGCTGCATCTATAATATATTTAAATTTAATAATATATTTTTTTTCAAACTAGCTTTAAACACTTCCTATAAAGGTTGTTCAATTACTTCTAGGTAGAATAATAAATTTAATGACAAGGTATAAAAAATTGTTAGATCTATAATATTTTTTTTTTGCAAGATAGCTCTAAACACTTAGTAGTATAATAATAAATGTGTAGAATTTATAAAAATTGTTGTATTTAATTTTTTTTTAATTTAATAAACACTTTTTTTTAGACTTACCTAAACACTTCATAGTAAAATAATATATTTAAATTTAATAATACATCTCTTTTTTTAACACGAATCTACATACTTCATAGTAAAATAATATATTTAAATTTAATAGTACATTTCTTTTTTGAAAGCTAGCTCTAAAAACTCTATAATAGAATAATAAATGTAGTGACATAGTATAGATTGTTCCATTTAAAATATTTTACAATTTAATTGAATATTCTTTTTGGTATGCCATAGCACTGAGTTAGCATTGACTTTCATATTAGTTTTGTGTTGACTTGAAAAATTTATATCAATTTAAATGTTCAACATAACAATTAAATTTTATTTTATTTTTTAAAACAAAAATAGTATTTTTTTTAACTTTTCATTGGTCAATAACTTGATAGTGTTATTGCAACCTTCACGTATTTCGAAGCCTTAAATTAATGAGAAAAGACAAGACCACAAAAAAAACTAATATAATGTAATGCAATATAATGTAATATTGTATTATAATATATGTTAAAATCTAATATTGTATTTTTTTTTTTCAAATGAGGTAAAAATTTAAATTTTAAATGTCAACTTTTTTACACTTATTAAAATTTTAATAATTTTACATTTCTTAATATTTTTAATTTTTTAATTTAAATAATTTTACATTTATTAATATTTTTTTAATCTTTCAATTTCAATAATTTTACATTTATTAACATTTTTTAATCTTTTAGTATAATTTTATAGAAATTTGTATGTAGTAATTTTTAAACTTTTAAGTTATATTTTAAAATATAAGAAACATTGAGATGTTTTTACTTTTTAAATTATTATAAAGATCATGGGAAGTACAGATCTACATTCTTTTCGAATGACTAAGGAAATGTTTGAATATTATTTATATAAGCGGTGCAGACACTAACAAGTAAAATTTTCGGAGACAATACATCTAAACACTTTATAGTAAAATAATATATTTAAATTTAATATTAGATATGTTTTTTTCAAACTAGATCTAAATTATCTCTAATAAAATAATAATTGTTTCATTTAAAATATATTTTCAAACTAACTTAAACATTGAGTAGTAAAATAGTAAATGTAAATAGAAAAGTACATAGAAGTTGTTACATCTAAAATATTTTTAAATTTTAATAGTTTTTATGCATTGTGATTAAACATTCATTATTTCACTAAGGGGTATTTAGAATTCATATTTAAAAAAAATTTAACTTCAAATCAATATGTTTGGAAAAAAGTCTAAGTGATATTAATAATATATATGTGGATGTCAAATGGTCAGAATTAATGGGCTTTTAATCACTCGTGGAATTTTAATGGATAAGATCTCATATGCTTTTAATCTCATATGGAATTTTAGATTTTCACTGCTTTTTTTTTACTACATTTAGTTTTTAAACATTTTATTTTAATGTTATTGTTTTGAAAATAATTTTTCATTTATGGAAATTCGAATTTGGAACTCTGTTATGTGAAGTCATTGGTTAGAAATCCTCTGTGACATCTTCAAGTATTAAATTTTTTTATTTCAATGTTATTGCTTTGAAAATAATTTTCCATTTATGGAAATTTGAATTTGAAATTAAATGTTGGAGATAGGTGGAGCAACCACTTTAAAAGTCGTTGACTATGACTCCATGAGTGAGGAAAAAGTTTGAGTTAACTTAGAGATGATTTTTACAAGTGAAAAAAGTTGAGTTATGTCACTGAAAGCCCCTAAAAATCAGGGATTTGTAAAGCTGTGAATTTCCCAAGGAGGAAAATGCATAGAAAAGTCCTAAGCAAGTGAGAAATGAAATATATACAATATATGTAGGAGGTAGTGGAGATGAAAATTTGTCGTGTGAGCAAAAATGGTGTTAGGAAAATGGTTTTCTGGACTGTTCTTAAAGATAGTGGCTAAGGAATGAAGCTCGGTTTTCCCTTATGGAGTCATGGTTAGGCTAGGGGGTAATCACGACTAGTAATCTTGGTTGTTGTATATCTACGGTTGGGCGGAACATAACTCTTCCATTTGTTTTCAGCATATCTGTTACATATATGTATCTTTATTTAACTACTCTTCAGTTATGTTGGATATTGAATTGCTTGTAACTACATAATTTGATCTATATAGATATATCTTAATGTTCATGTTTGGTTCATTGATTTGCATGTAGCTACAAAATTAGTATGTATGTTATAGAATTGGATCTGTATAGATATATGTATGTTACATAAGATAAATAGTCACTTTATGACTCAAAGATCTCTCAACATGGAATTATATATTCTAGTTATAAATCATGAGAAAGGGAAAGCTTAAGAAATTATGCATAATCATACAAA
Organism: Picea glauca; assembly: GCA_000966675.3. Lineage (NCBI taxonomy): Eukaryota > Viridiplantae > Streptophyta > Pinopsida > Pinales > Pinaceae > Picea > Picea glauca. The sequence continues at coordinate 5,101 of JZKD02S1832165.1, read as the reverse complement.
GTCTTAAACTCTGGAAATTACCAGATACAATAGTATGTTTTCTAGATACCTACAACCATAGAATATTAGAATAATTTATGCTTTGAAAAGGAAAGATAATACTTTACTAATTCTACGGGATGGGAGTGAATCAGGTTTATTGTTGTTGTATAAATATGAATACATAAAGCAGACCTTCAGAAAACTATGGTAAACAAGAAGAGTTTCATAATTAAACAATTAGAAAATAAATTGTATATCAATGCAAATTATCAATGTTAAGCTACAAAAATGCATTGGGAATCATATAACTTGTTATTCTTTTTGTCTTCGGCCTATTATTATAGATAGGTATTTTATATCAGATATATTCTTGTTGATTTAATGAGTTTTTTCTGGATCACCATAGAAATAATTGATTTTATAGGTTATCCATTGTGGAATCTAAAACGATTCTTCTCCTACCTTTTGATAGGTTTTCCAAGGTTATCAAGCTTACGATTTTCCTTAGCTACAGTACATATAGGATTCATATTCGAGTAAGAGGAGGCATTACAGGATTATAATGTATACTTATATATATATGATATTAGTATGTAATATATAAAACAAAGAAATATTGCAAATATATATCTATATATAAAGGTGGGCATGCCACAAATTTATGGTGAACGTGGATATAAAAGCTCACAGACCCTTTAACGAAGCAAAATCATCACAAAAAGATATGGATACATGTCAGAGTAATTTATGATAAATTTCTCCAAATAAAAATTCAAACAAATTACTGTCAATATATTATTCGTTGAGAAACAAAATTTAATACAAGGCAAATTTCCAATGTTATGGAATAAGAAAAATCTAGGTAAGGGATCTGCAAGTGGAAATCGAGTACCTTTTATGAGGAATACAATTTCCTTTCAAAATCGAAACTGTATGATTTCAACCTACAAAGGGAAACGAGGAAGAACATTATTTTAGATATATAGCTATATTGTTTCCTTCAAAAAATATTTGAAAAGAAGTGAACTCTTGTGGGTTTGAATTGATACTTTCCACCAGAAGTGAACTCCGTCAAAGATAGTCGCACAATAAAATTTTCTATCCCTTGTTGGATGCAACTATTTCCTTGAGTTGTCAAAGAGCTCAGTCATGGTAACCAAACTTATGTAGTAAACGTCGAGTGTGGAGAAAGAGGGAAACTCGGGACAACTGATGGGTTCCCTCACACATTCATGAGAGACTCATCATTAGTTTTTAGTCCACTTACATTATAAACAGTAAATTATTCTTGAAAGGAATTACTAAATAGAGACAGAGTCTATGTCTAACAAGAAACTGTAATGACAAAGAAATAAATGGATTTCAGAAAGACTTTTCCATTTCTACAGAAAGCGTGGTAATATATAGGAAGTTCAAAATAAAACTTAATAGATTTATTTTCAAACAAATATCCCTCATTGACCTCTATTTTCGTTTAGTTACAAATTGCACAGGTAGAGAGAAGAGTACAACCTTGGACTATTGTAATCTTGGATTTCGTAAGTACAATAAAGTTTATTCATTTTACAGTTATTCTTTATAAAACATAATAGAAGTCTTTCTCCAAATTTAACCGACGAGAAATTTTTATGAAACTAAACTTCATAGAAGAAGGGATCACTTACATTATGAGAGTAAATATTACAGAGCTAACACTCCTTCAAGAAAAAATATACATTTCTGATCTAGGTGGATATTGGAGGCCACTCCCTTGTTCCAAATTCCAACTAGCTCATCTTGACATTTTTAAGTTCAACACGTTTTTCTGTAATGTGGACAGTTCTTTGTAATTGTGGATTCTGCAATTACGAGGCTATCCTAAATCCCTACACAACATCCAAGTGGATATTGGTGTCCACCCACCTATTCCAACTGGCTTATTTTGGAACTTTTCATGTTAGTACATCTTTTTGTACTTCCAGAGATGTTTTGGGACTCTAAATAGTGTTTTCTTGGCTTTACACAGTCAAATTGTAGCCAGAGTTGGGATTTGATGGCATAATGCATATTTATCAAAAATACCATTCCAACGGGCTATCACACGCCTAAAACAGAAATCATATGCAAAAGTTACAACCCTGGGAAGTTGATATACTAACTAACCCCAACGGGGGCCGCATGATTTTAGGCTTTTCATCTATGAGGGATATCTTTATGGATGTCTAGGGTTTTGGAATTCATGTTTATCATAAAAAATGCCTTCACAGCCTCATTGTAATCATCTTCTCGCGAATGAGCATAGCCGTCATATCTCTTCTTAGAGATAAAGATGAACCATTCTAGCGAGTCTTACACTCTATATTTTTAGAGTCTTTGTACATTTATTTCATTAATAGAAATCATGTACTATTGTATCTCTTTGTTTCTGGCAATTTTTATGAGTATTTCATTGTAATAACTCTGCTTTCATTTCATTCCGAAAATAACTTGGATGAGTGGTATCAGAGCAGGCTGCTCTTGATCGTTTTTCAGTGTATGTCCCAGATGAGGTCCGAGTATAGCAAGTTGGGTGTCGAGCTTGTCTCTCTTGAGTAAAATCACTCTCGCACGCCCAAGAAACCCTCTATGGCAGTACAAATTAGAAATGGTAGAGCATAAGATTTTATTAACCTCTTGCTTGAACAAGCTCTCGCACAAAAGAGGGACGAAATGATGGAGAATTTTTCACACATCCTTCATTGTCTGCCGATAGAAATAGGTGCATCTTCATTAAGAAACTACTTTGGAGGAACCTCTCCCTTCAAAGTACAAGTTAATTTTGATATTCTTGTATTTGAAGGTCAAATAGATGCCGATGCCTTAGAAAAATGGTTAAATCTTCTAGAAGGTTATTTATTTGTTCACAATTTTTCCAATAGGGAAAAGATCACCTTTGAACTCCTCAAGGCTCTCCCCCATGTCAAACATTGGTGGGAAACTTACTGGGAAAAAAATTTCATAGAAGAATCTGGAATATATGGGGCCGAGCCCACTTGGGATTTTTTGTGGATGTGGTCAAGGAACAATACTACCCTGTTGATAACTATGAAGACTAGTACATGAGATGGAACACACTATGGAAAGATAAGAGCCAAATGGTGTTGGAGTTCACAAATAATTTCCATACCTTGCACACCAAGTTGGGTATCAAAGACTCTAAGTGGCATCTGGTTCTGAAATACCATGGGGATTTTCATAGGTACATCCAAACTAAAATGGATTTCCTAAACATCTCATCATTGGGAGAATCCTATCGATATGTTGTCAAAATCAAGAAAAAGTTTAAGCACTGGAACAAATGGGAGTTCGGGTCTGCAAATCTACATTAACCAAATCATCATAAAGACGACCCTAACCAATAGCCTCTAGAAAACCAACCTAATACACATGACAAGAAGGTTAAGGGAAATATGAAGAATGACACTGGGAAGTGGTGCGAATTCAACAAAATCCCCTGGCACAACACCGATGAATGTCTCTTGAAACATTCATTTTTGGTCAAGGTCAAAGACAAGGAGTCGAACCCTGATTCAGAATCTGATCAAGAAAATATTGAAAACAGACAGATCATCGACACAAACCCCACTGCTATTGTTGCGACCACAACAATTCAACCAGAAGAACTAGTATATCCTGAAGAGGGGGAGTTCCTCTTCCATTCACATATGTGGGTAAAGAGTATCTCGTTTCATTTTATTGTTGATAACAACAGCCAGAAGAAACTCATCTCAGTTGAGGTCATCAAATATTTGGGGTTGTCAACAACACCACAATCGCAACCATACATCATCGAGTGGCTTGATCATGGATGAGATATCCATGTCAGTCAGTAGTGTCATTTGTTCTATGGCATCCAAACCTTCAAGGATGAGGTAGTGTGTGATGTTTCCCCTCTTGATGTCTATGATGTTGTTTTGGGCCAACCTTATATGTGGAAACATCATGTTGTTTATGAATCTTAACCCTGTAGTGTCATTATTACTCCGGGGGGTCAGCTCTATAGGTGATCCGGATTTATGTAGGAACACAATGAAATACAAAAACACACATAAACACAAAGATGCAGTGGAAATAAGACTTCACTTCATTAATAACAAATGACTGAAATATGCTTACAGACATAATGGAAATAAACTAGCTAGGGCGTTGGTAGCTTATCTCTGAGAAGAGATGTGGTTGCTACTCGCATCCGTGGGAAGATGATTACAATGAGGCTCTAGAGGCTTTTTTACAATAGACGAGAATGACAAAAGTCATAGACATCCAAAAACCTAACCCTAGGAGATGAAACGCCAAAAGTCATGTGGGCCCCGTTTGGGTAAGTTAGTACATCAACTTCCCAGGGTCGTAACTTTTGCATACGATCTCCATTTTAGGCATGTGATAGCTCGTTGGTAAGGTATCGTCGAGGAGATTCATTTTGGGGGCTCAACCATGCCTTCAACTATCATTGAGAACCTCGATCTTAAAAAACCTTCATTTAGGCCCTCAAAATGGCCCCGGAAGTTAAACCTACTAAAAATAGTAAATTGCCAAAATTGCCAGAAAATTGTTTTGAGCCAGTTGGAAAAGGTGGGTGGCCACCGATATCCACCTAGATCAATAGGATACCAAAGGTAGTTTCGACTAATGTTCCACCAAAACAGTGTGCAAGGTAATCTCTCATACTGCAAAATTCATCCTCTTCACAGTCTATTCAAAGGATGCATATAAGGCCACTACAACCACTGTTGCCTTAACATGTATCATCCCTATCCCTCCACTAGGATGGGCAACGCTACCAACACAACCTTAACTTAGCCTTTAAAGCTCTGATACCATATTGTAACATCCCCAACCCTCCACCAAGCCGGGCAACGCTACTAACACAACCTTATCTTAGCCTTTAAATCTCTGATACCAATTTGTAACGTCCTCAGCCACCAACAAGCCGGGGAAAGCCACTCCTACAGTTCTGTTGCACTACTCTGATCTGTGACAGCTCTAGCCTTAACTACTGACTATTCCACATAGAGATACTTGCGTAAAAACATGCACATCCATATGAACATAGAATTTCTATTCTATATATATATATATATATATATATATATATATATAA